>JAFELL010002714.1:0-123309 GCA_019059645.1 Caranx melampygus | reverse complement strand
CCCAGTGTTTGAACGGGCCGAGTGTCTCTGCTGAGTCCCTGCCCGCTCGGCGTGGCTCACTTACTATTCTCACCGTGGGCCCCGGTGCGGCCAGCTGCCCCCTCCCCCCTGATTCCTGCTCTGTACAGTGTGCCCCAGTGTTTGAACGGGTGGCCGAGTGTCTCTGCTGAGTCCGGCCCGCTCGGCGTGGCTCACTTACTATTCTCACCGGGGGCAGCGGCTGCGCCAGCTGCCCCCGCCCCCCTGATTCCTGCTCTGTACAGTGTTCCCCAGTGTTGAACGGGTGCCCGTGTCTCTGCTGAGTCCGGCCCGCTCGGCGTGGCTCACTTACTATTCTCACCGGGGGCCAGCGGCTGCGGCCAGCTGCCACAGCCCCTGCTGATTCTGCTCTCGTACAGTGTGCCCAGTGTTTGAACGGGTGGCCGAGTGTCTCTGCTGAGTCCGGCCCGCTCGGCGTGGCTCACTTACTATTCTCACCGGGGGCCAGCGGCTGCGGCCAGCTGCCCCGCCCCCCTGATTCTGCTCTGTACAGTGTGCCCCAGTGTTTGAACGGGTGGCGAGTGTCTCTGCTGAGTCCGGCCCGCTCGGCGTGGCTCACTTACTATTCTCACCGGGGGCCAGCGGCTGCGGCCAGCTGCCCGCCCCCTGATTCCTGCTCTGTACAGTGTGCCCCAGTTTTGAACGGGTGGCCGAGTGTCTCTGCTGAGTCCGGCCCGTCGGCGTGGCTCACTTACTATTCTCACCGGGGGCCAGCGGCTGCGGCCAGCTGCCCCGCCCCCTGATTCCTGCTCTGTACAGTGTGCCCCAGTGTTTGAACGGGTGGCCGAGTGTCTCTGCTGAGTCCGGCCCGCTCGGCGTGGCTCACTTACTATTCTCACGGGGGCCAGCGGCTGCGGCCAGCTGCCCCCGCCCCCCTGATTCCTGCTCTGTACAGTGTGCCCAGTGTTTGAAGGGTGGCGAGTGTCTCTGCTGAGTCCGGCCCGCTCGGCGTGGCTCACTACTATTCTCACGGGGGCCAGCGGCTGCGGCCAGCTGCCCCGCCCCCCTGATTCCTGCTCTGTACAGTGTGCCCCAGTGTTTGAACGGGTGGCCGAGTGTCTCTGCTGAGTCCGGCCGCTCGGCGTGGCTCACTTACTATTCTCACCGGGGGCCAGCGGCTGCGGCCAGCTGCCCCCGCCCCCTGATTCCTGCTCTGTACAGTGTGCCCAGTGTTTGAACGGGTGGCAGAGTGTCTCTGCTGAGTCCGGCCGCTCGGCGTGGCTCACTTACTATTCTCACCGGGGCCAGCGGCTGCGGCCAGCTGCCCCGCCCCCCTGATTCCTGCTCTGTACAGTGTGCCCCAGTGTTTGAACGGGTGGCCGAGTGTCTCTGCTGAGTCCGGCCGCTCGGCGTGGCTCACTTACTATTCTCACCGGGGGCCAGCGGCTGCGGCCAGCTGCCCCGCCCCCCTGATTCCTGCTCTGTACAGTGTGCCCCAGTGTTTGAACGGGTGGCCGAGTGTCTCTGCTGAGTCCGGCCCGCTCGGCGTGGCTCACTTACTATTCTCACCGGGGCCAGCGGCTGCGGCCAGCTGCCCCCGCCCCCCTGATTCCTGCTCTGTACAGTGTGCCCCAGTGTTTGAACGGGTGGCCGAGTGTCTCTGCTGAGTCCGGCCCGTCGGCGTGGCTCACTTACTATTCTCACCGGGGGCCAGCGGCTGCGGCCAGCTGCCCCCGCCCCCCTGATTCCTGCTCTGTACAGTGTGCCCCAGTGTTTGAACGGGTGGCCGAGTGTCTCTGCTGAGTCCGGCCCGCTCGGCGTGGCTCACTTACTATTCTCACGGGGGCCAGCGGCTGCGGCCAGCTGCCCCCGCCCCCTGATTCCTGCTCTGTACAGTGTGCCCCAGTGTTTGAACGGGTGGCCGAGTGTCTCTGCTGAGTCCGGCCCGCTCGGCGTGGCTCACTTACTATTCTCACCGGGGGCCAGCGGCTGCGGCCAGCTGCCCCCGCCCCCCTGATTCCTGCTCTGTACAGTGTGCCCCAGTGTTTGAACGGGTGGCCGAGTGTCTCTGCTGAGTCCGGCCCGCTCGGCGTGGCTCACTTACTATTCTCACGGGGGCCAGCGGCTGCGGCCAGCTGCCCCGCCCCCCTGATTCCTGCTCTGTACAGTGTGCCCCAGTGTTTGAACGGGTGGCCGAGTGTCTCTGCTGAGTCCGGCCCGCTCGGCGTGGCTCACTTACTATTCTCACCGGGGGCCAGCGGCTGCGGCCAGCTGCCCCCGCCCCCCTGATTCCTGCTCTGTACAGTGTGCCCCAGTGTTTGAACGGGTGGCCGAGTGTCTCTGCTGAGTCCGGCCCGCTCGGCGTGGCTCACTTACTATTCTCACCGGGGCCAGCGGCTGCGGCCAGCTGCCCCCGCCCCCCTGATTCCTGCTCTGTACAGTGTGCCCCAGTGTTTGAACGGGTGGCCGAGTGTCTCTGCTGAGTCCGGCCCGCTCGGCGTGGCTCACTTACTATTCTCACCGGGGGCCAGCGGCTGCGGCCAGCTGCCCCCGCCCCCCTGATTCCTGCTCTGTACAGTGTGCCCCAGTGTTTGAACGGGTGGCCGAGTGTCTCTGCTGAGTCCGGCCCGCTCGGCGTGGCTCACTTACTATTCTCACCGGGGGCCAGCGGCTGCGGCCAGCTGCCCCCGCCCCCCTGATTCCTGCTCTGTACAGTGTGCCCAGTGTTTGAACGGGTGGCCGAGTGTCTCTGCTGAGTCCGGCCCGCTCGGCGTGGCTCACTTACTATTCTCACCGGGGGCCAGCGGCTGCGGCCAGCTGCCCCCGCCCCCCTGATTCCTGCTCTGTACAGTGTGCCCCAGTGTTTGAACGGGTGGCCGAGTGTCTCTGCTGAGTCCGGCCCGCTCGGCGTGGCTCACTTACTATTCTCACCGGGGGCCAGCGGCTGCGGCCAGCTGCCCCCGCCCCCCTGATTCCTGCTCTGTACAGTGTGCCCCAGTGTTTGAACGGGTGGCCGAGTGTCTCTGCTGAGTCCGGCCCGTCGGCGTGGCTCACTTACTATTCTCACCGGGGGCCAGCGGCTGCGGCCAGCTGCCCCCGCCCCCCTGATTCCTGCTCTGTACAGTGTGCCCCAGTGTTTGAACGGGTGGCCGAGTGTCTCTGCTGAGTCCGGCCCGCTCGGCGTGGCTCACTTACTATTCTCACCGGGGGCCAGCGGCTGCGGCCAGCTGCCCCCGCCCCCTGATTCCTGCTCTGTACAGTGTGCCCCAGTGTTTGAACGGGTGGCCGAGTGTCTCTGCTGAGTCCGGCCCGCTCGGCGTGGCTCACTTACTATTCTCACCGGGGCCAGCGGCTGCGGCCAGCTGCCCCCGCCCCCCTGATTCCTGCTCTGTACAGTGTGCCCCAGTGTTTGAACGGGTGGCCGAGTGTCTCTGCTGAGTCCGGCCCGCTCGGCGTGGCTCACTTACTATTCTCACCGGGGCCAGCGGCTGCGGCCAGCTGCCCCCCCCCCTGATTCCTGCTCTGTACAGTGTGCCCCAGTGTTTGAACGGGTGGCCGAGTGTCTCTGCTGAGTCCGGCCCGCTCGGCGTGGCTCACTTACTATTCTCACCGGGGGCCAGCGGCTGCGGCCAGCTGCCCCCGCCCCCCTGATTCCTGCTCTGTACAGTGTGCCCCAGTGTTTGAACGGGTGGCCGAGTGTCTCTGCTGAGTCCGGCCCGCTCGGCGTGGCTCACTTACTATTCTCACCGGGGCCAGCGGCTGCGGCCAGCTGCCCCCGCCCCCCTGATTCCTGCTCTGTACAGTGTGCCCCAGTGTTTGAACGGGTGGCCGAGTGTCTCTGCTGAGTCCGGCCCGCTCGGCGTGGCTCACTTACTATTCTCACCGGGGGCCAGCGGCTGCGGCCAGCTGCCCCCGCCCCCCTGATTCCTGCTCTGTACAGTGTGCCCCAGTGTTTGAACGGGTGGCCGAGTGTCTCTGCTGAGTCCGGCCCGCTCGGCGTGGCTCACTTACTATTCTCACGGGGGCCAGCGGCTGCGGCCAGCTGCCCCCGCCCCCTGATTCCTGCTCTGTACAGTGTGCCCCAGTGTTTGAACGGGTGGCCGAGTGTCTCTGCTGAGTCCGGCCCGTCGGCGTGGCTCACTTACTATTCTCACCGGGGGCCAGCGGCTGCGGCCAGCTGCCCCCGCCCCCCTGATTCCTGCTCTGTACAGTGTGCCCCAGTGTTTGAACGGGTGGCCGAGTGTCTCTGCTGAGTCCGGCCCGCTCGGCGTGGCTCACTTACTATTCTCACCGGGGGCCAGCGGCTGCGGCCAGCTGCCCCCGCCCCCCTGATTCCTGCTCTGTACAGTGTGCCCCAGTGTTTGAACGGGTGGCCGAGTGTCTCTGCTGAGTCCGGCCCGCTCGGCGTGGCTCACTTACTATTCTCACCGGGGCCAGCGGCTGCGGCCAGCTGCCCCCGCCCCCCTGATTCCTGCTCTGTACAGTGTGCCCCAGTGTTTGAACGGGTGGCCGAGTGTCTCTGCTGAGTCCGGCCCGCTCGGCGTGGCTCACTTACTATTCTCACCGGGGGCCAGCGGCTGCGGCCAGCTGCCCCCGCCCCCCTGATTCCTGCTCTGTACAGTGTGCCCCAGTGTTTGAACGGGTGGCCGAGTGTCTCTGCTGAGTCCGGCCCGCTCGGCGTGGCTCACTTACTATTCTCACCGGGGGCCAGCGGCTGCGGCCAGCTGCCCCCGCCCCCCTGATTCCTGCTCTGTACAGTGTGCCCCAGTGTTTGAACGGGTGGCCGAGTGTCTCTGCTGAGTCCGGCCCGCTCGGCGTGGCTCACTTACTATTCTCACCGGGGGCCAGCGGCTGCGGCCAGCTGCCCCCGCCCCCCTGATTCCTGCTCTGTACAGTGTGCCCCAGTGTTTGAACGGGTGGCCGAGTGTCTCTGCTGAGTCCGGCCCGCTCGGCGTGGCTCACTTACTATTCTCACCGGGGGCCAGCGGCTGCGGCCAGCTGCCCCCGCCCCCCTGATTCCTGCTCTGTACAGTGTGCCCCAGTGTTTGAACGGGTGGCCGAGTGTCTCTGCTGAGTCCGGCCCGCTCGGCGTGGCTCACTTACTATTCTCACCGGGGGCCAGCGGCTGCGGCCAGCTGCCCCCGCCCCCCTGATTCCTGCTCTGTACAGTGTGCCCCAGTGTTTGAACGGGTGGCCGAGTGTCTCTGCTGAGTCCGGCCCGCTCGGCGTGGCTCACTTACTATTCTCACCGGGGGCCAGCGGCTGCGGCCAGCTGCCCCCGCCCCCCTGATTCCTGCTCTGTACAGTGTGCCCCAGTGTTTGAACGGGTGGCCGAGTGTCTCTGCTGAGTCCGGCCCGCTCGGCGTGGCTCACTTACTATTCTCACCGGGGGCCAGCGGCTGCGGCCAGCTGCCCCCGCCCCCCTGATTCCTGCTCTGTACAGTGTGCCCCAGTGTTTGAACGGGTGGCCGAGTGTCTCTGCTGAGTCCGGCCCGCTCGGCGTGGCTCACTTACTATTCTCACCGGGGGCCAGCGGCTGCGGCCAGCTGCCCCCGCCCCCCTGATTCCTGCTCTGTACAGTGTGCCCCAGTGTTTGAACGGGTGGCCGAGTGTCTCTGCTGAGTCCGGCCCGCTCGCGTGGCTCACTTACTATTCTCACGGGGGCCAGCGGCTGCGGCCAGCTGCCCCCGCCCCCCTGATTCCTGCTCTGTACAGTGTGCCCCAGTGTTTGAACGGGTGGCCGAGTGTCTCTGCTGAGTCCGGCCCGCTCGGCGTGGCTCACTTACTATTCTCACCGGGGGCCAGCGGCTGCGGCCAGCTGCCCCCGCCCCCTGATTCCTGCTCTGTACAGTGTGCCCCAGTGTTTGAACGGGTGGCCGAGTGTCTCTGCTGAGTCCGGCCCGCTCGGCGTGGCTCACTTACTATTCTCACCGGGGGCCAGCGGCTGCGGCCAGCTGCCCCCGCCCCCCTGATTCCTGCTCTGTACAGTGTGCCCCAGTGTTTGAACGGGTGGCCGAGTGTCTCTGCTGAGTCCGGCCCGCTCGGCGTGGCTCACTTACTATTCTCACCGGGGGCCAGCGGCTGCGGCCAGCTGCCCCCGCCCCTGATTCCTGCTCTGTACAGTGTGCCCCAGTGTTGAACGGGTGGCCGAGTGTCTCTGCTGAGTCCGGCCCGCTCGGCGTGGCTCACTTACTATTCTCACCGGGGCCAGCGGCTGCGGCCAGCTGCCCCCGCCCCCCTGATTCCTGCTCTGTACAGTGTGCCCCAGTGTTGAACGGATTGTGATTCGTGATTGATACTTAATGATTTATTTTATCTGTATATATGTATTTCAATTTAAAATGTGGAGCTCGTTATAGTATAGTACTGATGTATAGTTTGATGTAATTTACAGCACTAATTGTCACAGAATTTACTCATAATTGATTATTTTCAATTTTAAATCAGTCTTCACATTTGTGTTAACTATTCACCTTCATGTTTTTTTATTAGTGTATGGTTATTATTATCTTTTTTTTTTTGTCTTTTTTTACATAAAAAGCTATGCATTATCTCTTCCCTTTTGTTCTTCTTTTTTTGTGAATGCAGCTTCCCTTCAACACTCTGTGGGCTTTCCCCAAGGGGTAAGATGGGAATCCTCCATGTCTGGAAGATGCTGAGTCCAATAGGTGTACACACCTGGAGGAGACTATGAAGATGCTATGGGAATACATAGCTCATCTGGCCTGACAAAGCCCTGAAGATCTACCAGGAGGAGCTGGATGATGCAAGGACCACACTTTACCTGTCACTTCAACTGGGACAAGAATAATGAACTGTCTAAGGTTCAAAATTCAACATGATTCACATTAAAACCTTAGATTGAGGAAGAGGAGAAGCTTCACTTTGACAGCGTCTGATTCCTCAACAGCAGACAGATCCTTTTTAGCCATATTAAATCAGCTGGACACCACAAAGGAGGAGGTCATGTTGAGTACTCTGTTGTCAGATTCAACAGTTCTGCCCTGAGGTGAGCATCCCTCTCTGAGCAGTAAAAACAACTCGGCGTTCTACACTCTGACACAGAGTTTTGTTCATTTTGGCGGTGTAATTTCTCTGTAATCCTGCCAACAAAAAACAGATAATGTCACCAAATATCAGCAACAACATAAAATCCTAGGCGGAGCTAACTATAGAGTTTAGGCTATGGTCACATGTGCAAATGCAGGTGAAGGATGATCGCTGCAGCCTGTACTGTCAGATAATGTGGAAGCACCGGCAGTGTTTTTGTAATTACATAAATTTCCACTAGGTGTCAACAGAAGTTCTGCACTGTAGTTTTATGACCAGTTGTCCCCAACCTCTGGGACATGGCCAGTACTGGGCTGCAGCATATTTGGTGCAAAAAAGTTTTGGGACAGCTCTTGTATATTTCTGCTCAATTCATGTATAAAATTGGCAAATTAAAAGCACATTTGTGCAAAAAGCCTCATGTGATCTGGTTGTACTGCCACGTTGCTGCCACTACAGGCAATAAAAAGTCATGTTATACTGATTTACTTACTTCAAATACACTGCAGATAACACTGATGTTTCTTTCACACACTGAGCAGCTGATGTGTTTTATTGTGTCTGAAGTCACACAGAGAGACGAGAGGAGCAGTGATGAGTTTAACAGCAGCATCAAGTGGATTTGTCCTGGTCCTTCTTCTCACTCTACCAGGTACTGTACATGTCCATTTACTTTGTAGGACATTTAGTTCACACACTCAGACCAAGATGAAACAGCTTTGAGTCAAGAGATAATTCTTCACTAGTTGTTTTTACATGTTTAATGCTTGATACGACCTCATATCTGCATCCACATACCTGAAGCTCAACATTGAAGTGGTGAGTGTTATTACACAGTGAGGATAGTGCTGTTTGAATGAACTGTATAAATGGAGCTGCTTCATCTGAAGGATTCAGTAACTGTAGAGTTTATTTATAAGTGTCTGTATGTTCTGTTTAAGAGAATCGCTACCAAGGCTCAGAATAAGGAAACAGGTGTTGTCAGTTAGTTTTGCTGATGTGATATCAGCGTGATGTTTCCACACCATGTATGGTTCACAGTGACCCCCCCACCACCACCACCACTTTCCTTATCTACTGTCACAGTAGCAACAAAGAGTGAATACAAACATACATGCATTCAGAGTAACCAGCAGCCTGACCACAGAGTGAACAGAGGAAACAACAAAGTAAATTGTGACTGGTGTGTGCTGTGCTCTGTGTTACAGTGATACAGAGTCAGAATGACTAGAGAGTGACCTGTACTCCAACTCAGATCTGTGCTGTAGTAGGCCCCTCATCAGGTGAGGGGGTCATTCCTCAGGCCATCCAATCCCTGTATACCCAAAGCAGCAGCTGTGTTCGGATTCTTGGCACAAAGTCAGATCTGTTCCTTTGCGAAAGGAGCCAGTTGTAGTGGTTCGGGCATCTGGGGAGGATGCCTCCAGGCACCGTCCTAGGGAGGTGTTCCTGGCCTGGCCTGTGAACGCCTCGGGATCCCCAATGGCTAATGTAGCTGGGAAAAGGAAAGTCTGGGGTTCCCTAGTGGATCTGCTCTCCCCGCGACCCGACCTTGGGTAAGTGGTTGAGGATAGGGATGTAGTAAAAGGTTGCTCACAATATGTGTTAAAATTGTATGTTTTATACATAAGATTTTTCTAAAGCAAAAGTGCAACACTAACATCTGAAGGACATAGAAGCCTCAACAACTGTATCACATGTTACTCCAGGTGTCAAAGGGTTAATTGGTGAAACATCCCATTCATCAAGGGCTAAATGCTCCTGTTCCCATGACTACATGACAGTGAGTCAATGTTGTCCACACAGTCAGCAACACAACACAAATGTGTTGAAAAGTGATCCTGTTAAAGACTTTTCTCCTTTTTTTTGTTTTTAGCCTTGGTTGCATTTCTGGACCTCAGCATTGAAGAGGTGAGTGTTATTACACAGTGCTGTTTGAACTGACTGTAAATGGGGCTGGTTCATCTAAAGGATTCAGTAACTGTATGTACAAAGGTCTGTACGTTCTGTTTAACAGAACAAGAGAACAGCCATCAAGGCTCTGAACAAAGAACTAGGCGTTGATGTTTGTTCTTCCTGTATCATTAACAGTCGTCTCTTCTTTGTGATCTTCTATCACATGCTTATGAAACCACATGTGAATACTCATATACATGCCAGTAACACCAACCTGACCACAGAGTGAACAGAGGAAACAATACAACAGAATTTCTCATGGTCTAATAATAGATCTTGTTCCGCTCACTCTTTATTTGATAGGTTCACAGTTCTGGTCCCGGTTTTCTGTTTGGACGTCTTCACCACTTAATACAGCAACAACTGAGAGGATTATTTGTTGGGGCGTCAGCAATCATCTCTACCGATGTAAAATGTGTCTTGTTTTGTAAATGTTGTAAATGAGCTGTAATGATTCTCATGCTGCCAATCGCATAAATACTCACTTTTACTCATTTAACTACCACATGTAGTTCTGCAGTTAAAGTGTTGTTAATGTTTGCCTCCCCTCAGTGTCAGTGAGTCCCTCTGCTGAGATAGTGGAGGGCAGTTCAGTCACTCTGACCTGTAGCAGTGATGCTAACCCAGCAGCTAGTTACACCTGGTACAAGGAGGATGAAAACTCACCAAAAGCTTCACTCAACTTTAAAAGGGGGTGGACAAAATAATAGGAACAAGTGTCAGCTTAGCACAGTGCAGGTGAACAGACAAAATCTGACTTAGATCTCTGCAAACGGCATCATACAACACTGAAACCTTCATGCAGAGCTGTTGTATTCGATTTTAAGATAGTTGTTCCTGCTTAACTGACACCTCAGTGTAGATGTAAAACTTTCCGTTGTCTGCAGACAGCTGCCATTCCTGGCCTGCGGTCAACGCTGTACGATACAGAAAGGAAAGAAGTGTTTTCTCACGCTCATTCTGCTGAGGACAGAGGCCAAGGCAACGTCCTTCGACTCTGTGAGTGGAAGAATTTGATGAAACTAATATATAACTCTTATTGATCATTTACCTTCTGATTATTTCATTGTCTCTAATGTCGCTAAGTGAGACGACAGGAGCAGCTATGATTTTAACAGCAGCAGCGAGTGGACTTCTCATTTTCCTCCTCTCTGTACCAGGTAATATATTTCCACTTTGACACTACAGACTAAGCTTGTTAGGTATACCGGTACTAAAAAGGTACTGCGGTACTAAAGCAATTCAAACAGTACTATGCTGCGTTTGGGGGGAAAGATGGTACCTCTTTAAATGAACGACTCAAGTGTACAGCCGAGAGAGACCACATTTTATCAAGCTGTTTCTTATCGCTGTCGTCCAGGACTATTGTTCACAACTTTAAATCAAGGATAGGATGTAGATGCTAACATGATTTTTTGTCTTTCCCCTTTATTTGGATAAGTATCGAAACACGTATTGGTACAGATACCAAAATGTTGGTATCAGGACAAAACTACTACAGTTATTCAGAGCAGCCTCAGCTAAAATTAGAAAATGATATAATGATGATGCTTCATGTTAACTCTACAATCTTGTCTTCTTTGTCTCATTGGCTCACAGTGGGATGATGTGAGAGGAAAGTAGTTCTGTAACTTGACAATCAGTTCAGTTTTGTCTCAGGTTTACAAACCGATGCAGCTCGATAATATCACAATGTGACTGTGGTGTGTGCTGTGCTCTGTGTTACAGTGATACAGGGTCAGAATGACTGGAGACTGACCTGTGCTCCAACTCAGATCTGTGCTGTAGTAGGATCAACAGTGAACATCAGCTGCAGCTACAGAGACCCAGACTGGAGAACTGATGATGATACTACAGCTGTAGAAAGACTGTGGTTCACTAAATCCACTGGTACTGAACCTGTGGATCTGAGAGCAGACTCAGAGCACCGTCGTGTTCAGTATCTCTGTGGTGACAACGACTGCACTCTGAGAATCACAGACCTGAGAGAGAGCGACTCAGCTGTTTACAAGCTCAGCTTGACAACAAACAAAGCAGGAGAGAAACACACTGGTGAAGCTGGAGTCACTTTGTCTGTCACAGGTAATGATTTGATTTGAGTATGTTTCTGTTCCAGATGTTCACATCAACAGAAACAGCTGTGTTAATGAAAGATGGAGACAATCTGAGCTCAGAGCTCCACTTACTAATGACTTAATGGGCTTCAGTGTGAACTCTGGCTCACATGATGGTGACTGGTTATATATGAGGAGATGATGGTAACTCCCCTCTAGGCTCACATAGGGACATTACTGTGTGATCAGATATTCACATTCAGGTCACATGATGACTCCAGGAGAAGAGACTCCATCCATCCATCTTCTGGTTTGGGTGGCAGTCGTGGGTGGGGGCCCCGGCGACCCAATCCCTGGACGACTCTGGAGAAGAAAATAAGGGGTCAAAAACTGACGTCCATGTGTTCACACTGAATAAACAACATATTTCCTTTTCTTCATGGAAATCCAGGTCTACAGGTGCAGGTGACCCGCTCAACAAACCACCATGTCTGGGCAGAGCTGAAGTGTCTCAGCAGTTGTCGTCCACCTGATCATTCTTCCTTCACTTGGTACAAGAATGGACAGAAAACTGGGAGAGAAACACCTTCATTTTCTGCCTTATTTAATATTTCAGACAGCTTCAGCTGTGCTCTTAAAGGACATGAGGACTTCCCTTCACCTCCAGTCTGTGAGTTGACTTCAGTCTTCCACTGACATATCACCACCTGGTGGCACATTTAACCTACTGCACATGACTGCATGTATCTATAATATGGAGGACTCAGTTTTCTGTTTCTATATTAACACCATATTATTGTATTGAACTCTGCTCTGATTTAACAACACAACTGTGTCTTTAAACATGTAGATGCTGCTCTGGTTTAATGAAACATTTCATCCTTCAGGTGTCTTAAGTAAAGACTGCAGCAGAGTGTTTTACACTGACAGAAGAATCTGTGCCTTCAAAGGATCATCAGTGGAGATCTCTTGTACTTACAACAGTTATTATAATGTTAAATCAAAGTTCTGGTTCAGTCCTGAACGTAGTCGTCGTTGGCAGAATCCCTCAGAGCCTGAGGATCTTAGTAAAGACTCTGAATATTCAGGTCGTGTTCATGTTACATCAACATCAACATCAACAAAGACAGGACGCTCCACTCTGAGAATCACTGACCTGACAGAGACAGATTCAGCTCACTATCACTTCACGTTCCAGAGACAAAGCTTTGAACAGGAGACTCATTTACCTGGTACAACTCTGACTGTCACAGGTAAGAACACAAACTGACAAACACAGAAACATCATTCAAACTTGTGTGTATCACATTTTAATGAAGCACCTTAAAGGGCTGTAGGTGGATGTGAGGAGCTGCTGTGAACATGATGAAATGATCCTTGAACAAATCTTTGTAGATCAGTGATGAAGCTCAAACGGCTGTTGGAGTTACAAGGATTATATTTATCAAGCTGTGCAGTTAAACAGGGAGATTACTGAGTATTTACAACAGAGAGAAACACTATAAGAAGCTGCTTCATCACAACAAAGAATATATATCTGATGACCACATCCACTTTTTATTCTCTGTGATGTTTTCATGTGAACCACTAACACTGTGGGTTCTTCCTCCTGTATCCAGCTCTGGAGCTGCAGGTGACCAGAACAATAACAGTCCATCAGTCTCATACTGAGGCAGAGCTGAAGTGTCTCAGCAGCTGCAGTCCAGCTGATGGTCTTTCCTACGTCTGGATCAGGAACGGAGAGAAAATCATGAAGGAGGGAAGTTCTTACACAGACAGGTTTTCTCCTGGAGACGTGGTCTCTTGTGCTGTAAAGGGACATGAGAGTCATGGCTCTCCCCAGTGGTGAGTTTTCTCTAGTATTTAAGAGACAAAACACTTGAATCCAACACAACATGGCTGCTCAGGAAACAAATGCTGATGTTTTGTCCTGCAGATTTTCTGAAGGTGCCGTCAGTGTCAGTGAATCCTCCAGGTGAGATCATGGAGGGCAGCTCAGTGACTCTGACCTGTAGCAGTGACACTGACTCAGCAGCTAAATACACCTGGTACAAGGAGAACCTGACACTGCTCACCAAAGAACCACAGCTCGTCTTCAGCTCCATCCAGTCCTCTGACTCTGGAGAGTATCACTGTGCAGCTGAGAATCAGCTGGAGAGGAGGACGTCTGAACACATCTCTATTGATGTGGAGTGTGAGTCAAAGGCAGCAGCTGAGAGACAAAATAACATACAACACATGAATGATACGTTTTAGCTTTTAGTCTCTTGAAAAGTCTCTCTGCAAACTAATGCTTTGAGGTGTTGACCAGGTTTTTTTAGAGAGGTTTTACTCCTTGTTGGTGATGTTCATCAGATTTTGACTTGTGTCAAATCATCTCCAGATGCTCCAAAGCTTCCCTCAGTGTCAGTGAGTCCCTCTGCTGAGATAGTGGAGGGCAGTTCAGTCAACCTGACCTGTAGCAGTGATGCTAACCCAGCAGCTAACTACACCTGGTACAAGGAGGATGAAGACTCACCAAAAGCTTCAGGACACATCTTCACCATCACTGACTTCAGACCTGAACACAGTGGGAATTATTACTGTGAAGCCCAGAACACAAGAGGACGTCACAAGTCCACCTTAAATCTGACTGTTGGTTCAGGTGAGTGACACACAGACTGAGTCAGAAATCATAACACTGTGTCTGGACTGTAGCTGTAAACATCTTTGAATGTGAATCTCAACTTTTCCTCCCAGCGTCTCATGTCCTTGAGACTGGAGTGTTGTCTGTCATGAGTGGTTGTAAGAGTTTAGAGACAGTGTTTATAAAACCAAGTTCTTACTCTACTGGGTGACGTCCTGTTACACTGCAGCTCATTGTATTGATTTTCATTTGTTCTCTCTTTTCTAGGAGCGTGGAAGTTACCAGCTGTTATAACAGTCTCTGTCGTGGCCACAGTAATCCTACTCTTCTCTGTCTTCCTCTGGATCATGTGAGCAGTTCTGTTTCCACAAATATTAGTTCACAAACTCATTTAAACTCACTTCATGTCACTCAGTGAGTTTGAACCTTTTGACATTAATTTTCCTGAGCAGAAAGAAGAGGATGTGTGAGCAGAGGTCTGAGGCTGGAGAGAGACCAGACGACAGGGAACAGGTGAGAAAGACAAACTCATCCACTCCAGCGCATGTTGATGTTTGGGCGGCACGGTGCTGTGGTGGTTGCCCCCCCCCCCTTCTTACAATACATATTCTGATTTATATTGTGTTCAGGAAACTAAATGTTAAAGTATGTTAAATGAATAATTACTTTTTATTTGTCCTCTGTCTACAGACACAACCATCTGAGGATCATCTTGTCTATGCCACTGTTTACTTTACCAAAGTTCACTCCAACGTCGGTGTGGCTCAGGCCAGAAGACACAAGAAGGTAAAGAAGGAAGAAGAAGCAGTTGTGTACGATGCTGTGAGATTAAACCACTGTGCCGGTCCAGCCCTGAGGTGAGCAGCTCCTCACACATGAACATCAGTATCAGTCATTCAGTTGCACTGTTTTTCTACATTTATGATGACTGGATGTTCCCATCACTGACAGTAAGAGCAGAATATCTTTGTCTTTATGATGTCCTGATGTGATGTGTGTCTCTCTCAGAACCAGAGGTCAGGAAGCTTCAGAAGATCCAGCTGCTCTGTACAGCTCAGTCAACAAACCCCTCAGAAGACACTGACTCTTTAGTCGACATGGTAAATGTTTTTCTATTATTCCTCTGGAAGAAAATCATTGTCTCATCAACACCACACAGTCTGGATTTGGCCTTTTAATTTCTACAGAGTCAATGAGCTACTGGATAAATAGTGAATGTGTCATTGTGTGACATGTTTGTGGTCAGCTGACCTCCTCCTTCTGTCTCCATGCAGCTGCTCCAACAGAGCCACAGGAGCTGGAAGAGAGAAGAGACGTCATCACTCACCACTTCCTGTCTGTGGACACAGATAGTTATGAGCTGAGCCAGAGGTACCGCTGCCAGAAACTCAGACCTGTGTCTCTGTGCTGGGTCACAGCTTTGTCCACCACCACCAAGTTGTTTTGTCCATAACTTTGGACACCAGCTGTTCATCCTGTTTTTGGTGAACATTAAGCTTTATGCTGCATTTTAGCTTTGACACAATCAAACACATTTGTGTCATTTATGCATTTAGTTTTTATCTTAGCGACATGACACCACCTCACCTGAGTGTTTCTGTGTTTGGTGGAGGTGTGGACACTGGCCTGAATAATATTGATTTCATATCAACAAGACTGATATAAAACCAAACCTGTGTCTTGGTGAACTAACAGGTAAAGTAGGTTTGTACCATGTAAGTGAAACACCAACATTAAATCACTGAGGTTCTGGACAATAATGACCATTTGTTAATTGGCTGTAGTTTCCTCTCTCTGCCACTAGATGGTAGTGAAGAGACAAATCATAGAAAATCATCATCCACAGCTTGTGAAGCACAGTTTGGGTCAAAGGTCAAGGTCACAGTGATGTCACAAAAGGAGTAATCCTTGTTGTGTCCATACAACACTTTGTTTTACTGATCTCTTTGTTTCACTTGTTTAGTAGATTAGTTTTCACCAGGGCTGCCAAGTTTCAGAAAATGACAAGAGTGAGACTTAGTGCCATGATGCGCTCGGCCGCGGCGAAAAAAATTTGGCCTTTTTAACATCGATTTATACCTAAGACTGATGTCCTCACCTCCATGCCAGCTGCTCTCCCTGCACTGTGGCCTCCTAATGCTAGTCTTAATTAATCAGAAATTAGAAATGCAAATTCTAACAAGAATTTTGACAAAAATACATTTATTTGTCAATATTTCATTTCAAACGCTCCATCATTTAGCTGGGGACATGTCTTGTGTTGTAGGGGTGGTTGCTGATTTGGATGATTTGATGACAGAGGCAGGGGGGGCAGGGGGCTCCCACTTAAATCACTGTGGCACGAGGTCTTCACTGTCATTATTGATGACAGGGTTCCCTCGAGAGCCAGACTGTTGCGGGTCTTGGTCTTGTTCAAACCAACCAGAGAAAACTCGTTCTGCATCAGCGTTTGAATGAGGAAGTACCAAGACCAACTTGGCAATACGAGACAGCCTGCCAATCTGCTCATACCATACAGTACATATCAACTAGGAAACTCAAGGAGAAACAGCGAATCAACAGTGAACAAAACTGGTAGTTACCTACCGTCCGTCTTCTAGCGAGCAGGAGAGCGTCGGGTTTTAAATGTCGGCGCGGTTGTGTGTGAAAATTGTTAGAGACGCCAAGACCCGCCTCTTCTTCTTCTTTTGGTTTTGATTGGCGGCTGGCATCCAACGTCTGATTGGTTTATATTGCGTGGTGCCTCCCGTGGTTGGTTAGATTTAGGCGCAAAGGTAAATATAGAGTATTGAATGGGGAAATTAAAGCGTGAGGAATGTCAAGTGTGGCGTGTGGTGTGAGAATGGGTCAAATTGCGTGACTGTCACACTCAAAGCGTGAGGCTTGGCAGCCCTGTTTTCACTCAGATTCTCCAGCTGTAAAGTCACCATATCAATTCTAGGTTGATCAATAACAGATTGTTTGGCTCTGTTGCTCTGTTAGAAGAGAGGAGCTGATCAACATGTAAATACACTCACCTCAGTCTCCTTCACTTATGACCATGTGCTAAGAGCAATTAGCTGAAGCAGCAGCACAGTGCTTTGTGATTAAGTCGTGATGGAGTTCAAATATAATGGGGATTGTTGGTGAACATTTGTTTCCTGATAGAGCTGTAGTTTGAGCCTGCTTCCACCAGATGCTAATAAAGAGCAGTGTTTTTACCTTGTTTGTTTGTTTGTTTGTTCGTTTTCACATTGACAACATCTTTTCTATTTTTCATATTTACAGTGTTTGGATGTTCGTTGATGAATCTGTGACATTCAGTGTTTTGTTTCCAATGATTTAACAGTTGTAACATACAGTAAGAATATTTTCCAGGTCTCACAGTGATTGATAAAATATTAGTGAGTAATAACCATCACCTTCAATCTGTATAACTGGTTTTGTTTCGGTGTTGGCCGAGTCTCTCTGTTCGGGGCCGGCCTGGTCAGCGCTGGCCGTGACCAGTAATATCGCCACCAGCGGCTACGGCCGGCCAGCCCCCGCCCCTCTGCTTCCTGCTCTGTGGGGCGTGTCCGTGTGTGTGACTGTGCGTGTTGGCCGAGTCTCTCTGTTCGGGGCCGGCCTGGTCAGCGCTGGCCGTGGTAGTAATATCGCCACCAGCGGCTGTGGCCGGCTTCCCCCCGCCCCTCTGCTTCCTGGTCTGTGGAGTGGGGTGTGGATCACAAACACCCAGCGCTACACTGCTGGTAGTAGGTTTGCGGACAGCTAACCTAAAAACGGTGTTTAAGTTTTGTCAGGGATTAACGAAGCACCACCGCCATTTGTTCTTCTTCTCTCCGTGGTCGAGTCCTGCTACTAGCTAACACCTAGCTAGCTCTTGGGTCGGTGTGCTGTGGATTTTAAAAGAAACTAAGGAACTTAATCTGTTTTTCAACCGCCAAAACAGCAACGAAGGACAACGTTGATCAGTAACACAGACTAGTTAGGCTCATGAAAAGTGGATTTTAGTATTCTGGCTTAGATTTGCTGCCTGTGAACTGATAAACAAGGGCGAACTTGACTGAACTCCAGCTCATGCTAATATGTGGCTGTACTGCAAATGAGATTTTCCTCACGTCTTCATTGGAGATGGAAAAGAGGGCTTTTCTAAATGGTGCAGATAGAGTTACCAACAAAACCCGGGCAAAACACTTTTCTTTCTTTCTTTCTTTCTTTTGAACAAATATATGCATGTCAGTGTCATTTTGGACCACGGTACCATTTAACCATTAAGCACAAAGCATGGGCCCATAGTTAGGGTTAAAAACCTGTATGAATATAAAACACAATGGTGTAAATCAGTGTAAAACTGGAACAGAAAACTTGAAGAGACAAGAAAAAACTAGAAATAAGAGAGAAAAGAACTGTAATGACAGAGTAGGTCCAGTGAAGAGGGGAAAAGGGATGCTGACTGGTTTAAGTTGTGTTTAATAATGTTTATAATGTTTTGATGGCAAAGTTTTTTTAATTAATATATTTTTGTTGTTCATTTTGGCCTTACATTGGTCAAACTACGTAAGTGTGAGCTGCAGAAGAAAAGAAAGGAAACAGCACTGGACCATCAGCTCAGGCCTGCTCTCTTTGAACTAGAAACTACTAACAGAAAGAGGAAGTTTGTGGTTTTCTTGTAGCCCTGTTTCACTTCATCCTCCGTGCACAGACGATCATCGCCCTCCACGCTCTTATCTTATCTAGTTACACCTGGTACAAGGAGGATGAAGACTCACCAAAAGCTTCAGGACACATCTTCACCATCACTGACCTCAGATCTGAACACAGTGGGAATTATTACTGTGAAGCCCAGAACACAAGAGGACGTCACAAGTCCACCTTAAATCTGACTGTTGTGTCAGGTGAGTTGTGCACATTCATCATCACACACCTGTTTACTGCACCACAGCTCATCAACCTCACTGCTCATATCTCCTGTCAGGTGAACCAGTAATGATCATGAACACCATGAGGTTGACTCTGATACTCCTGATGCTGATCACACTGGTTGTCTTCAGTCTGTGGACGAGGTAAAAGTATAAAAATCCATCAGTTCACTCACTGCTCTTTGATTTTCTTCTCCAAACTCCTGCAGTTTTTGGTTTTCTGTCATTTCATTAATGTTATATTTTGTGTTTGTTGTTGGTTTGAATCCAGGAAGAAGAAAACTCTGAGTTCAAACCCTGAACCAAAAGAAGCTGTGGAGATGATGGAGGTGAGAGACAGAGAGGCCCTACAACACTAACACAACTTGATCAGGTTTCATGAATGAGTCTCATGTTGTCCCCTCTGTCCATCAGGTGGACTCTGGTCCTGTTTACGAGGACGTCACCACAGCAGCACAGACAGAAGACAGAGAGGAGCAGGAAGACCTGGTGTGAAGTTGCAGTCAGGTCAGTGTGCAGGACCTCCACTTGGCATCCTGTCCCCCTCTAGTTCCTGGTGGTCGTCCTCCAATGCTGGTTCATCTCAGTCCCTGACCCTCAGCCACCTCTGTCCACCTCCAGCGTTGGTCCATCACAGTCTCTGATCTCTGGTTGATAGTCCGCCTCCCTCCTGCTCCTGGTCTCCAGCCAGGGCTCAGCCTCCCGCCAACTCTTGGTCTCCAGTTACATAGTTGTCCTCCAGCCCATCTCTGTAGGAGACTCGCCAGCTGTGCAGGCCTCCAGCAGTGCTTCCAACATGGCCTCCAGGAGGGATCTGCCAGGGGCATCGACCTCCTGCGTGTCTGCATTTGGGTGCAGTTCTTCCAGAGTCATGACACAGCTTGGCTCAGGGACGTGTTGAAGATGTCTGTGAGGACGTCTTTCAGCTCCTCTACACAGTCTCTCAGCACACGGTCAGGAATGTGGTCTGGGCTAGTGATTGTTAGTCCTGGACAGGGATCTCTTCACGCTGGCTGGAGATGGGCACAAAACATGGTCACTGAGGGGGGAGGGAGTGTGTCCTCTGTGCAGATGTGGTGTTTTGTGCTTCAAATCATACAGAGGAGTTGTTGAGTTTGTTCAGACAGATGTGGCGGTCACAGGTCTGTGATGGAGGTTTGTACTCATTGATGGTCTGAATCCCAGTCCACGGCCTCCTTGTGTCTCTGCTGTCTCTGAAGTGGTGGACTGTCTTTTTGGTGAACTGGTTTGGTTTTTCTGATGCTACAGGACAGTTTAAGTTAAAGACAGTTTGAATTAAAGATCAAAGATCATATTGATAAAAATCTTTTTGGGTTTTTGATCAGTTCTCCTCTGACTCTCAGGACTTCCTCAGTAGTTTGTAAGACGACAACATGACTGTAGGTCATACGTGTTCTGACCTCATGAATATTCATGACGTAAAGAGGAAGTTATTCATCTTCTTTAACAGCTTGACTTGTGTCTCTGTGCACAGACGATCATCGCCCTCCTGTCTTGTCAGACCAGAGCTGGTGTTTGATCAGATCGATGTTTCTTTCACACACTGTTGAGCAGCTGATGTGTTTTATTGTGTCTGAAGTCACACAGAGAGACGAGAGGAGCAGTGATGAGTTTAACAGCAGCATCAAGTGGATATGTCCTGGTCCTTCTTCTCACTCTACCAGGTACTGTACATGTCCATTTACTTTGTAGGACATTTAGTTCACACACTCAGACCAAGATGAAACAGCTTTGAGTCAAGAGATAATTCTTCACTAGTTGTTTTTACATGTTTAATGCTTGATACGACCTCATATCTGCATCCACATACCTGAAGCTCAACATTGAAGTGGTGAGTGTTATTACACAGTGAGGATAGTGCTGTTTGAATGAACTGTATAAATGGAGCTGCTTCATCTGAAGGATTCAGTAACTGTAGAGTTTATCTACAAATGTCTGTACGTTCTGTTGAACACGACAAGAGAACAGCTACCAAGGCTCAGAATGAGGAACCAGACTGTGCCAGTTAACTTTGTTAATGATATTCAGTGTGATGTTTCCGGTCCATGTATGTTTCACAGTGACCCCCCCTTCCTTATCGACCATCACAGTCAACACCAACCTGACCGCAAAGTGAACAGAGGAAATAAAACTGAAGTGTCACATGCTGCCTCTCACACTGTTCATTACAGCTGCATTAAGACTCACAGGTCCAGTGGTTTTCTGTTTGGACTCCTCCATGTCTGTTCACTGTGGCTTCATCCAGCTACAACATCAACCAGTCAGACACTTATGAACAGGATGAGTTTGAAAGTGAATGAAAAGGAAGAGACCATGAGAGGTGTTTTAGTCATGTAGCAGGTTCACATGTTGAATAAGCTCCATCAAACTTGACTGTGTTGTTGTGAGTCTGACTGTGGTTTGTGCTGTGCTCTGTGTTACAGTGATACAGGGTCAGAGAGGCTGGAGAGTGACTTACACTGACACTCACATCTGTGCCTCTAAAGGATCAACAGTGGAAATGAGCTGCACATACAGTTACCCAGAGATGATCAATGGACAAAAAAATAAACCTCAGAATTATTTCTGGTTGAAACACATTAAAGATCATGATGTGGGTCTGACAACAGACTCAAACTACACAGGTCGTGTGGAGAATCACTGTGATCAGAGGAAACGCTGCACTCTGAGGATCAGAGACCTGAGAGAGAGAGACTCAGCTGTTTACAAGTTCGTATTCATGACAGACAAAGGTGGATTCACAGGGAAACCTGGAGTGACTTTGTTTGTCACAGGTAACTGTTTGCTCAACAACTAAGACGACAACTCCACGTTTTCATAACTTTACTCAAAACCATGCACGAACAACATAGGAACAGGCTCCGCCCCACCTCACCCAGAACATGCATGTAATTAGCACATGCGCAGTGAGAAATATAGCACATAACAGTAACGTTTTCTCTTCAATATTTATCAGTTGAAGTGGGCTGCACCTTCCGCGTTATACCCACTTCTCCCTTGTGTTATGCTACCGTGTGGTAACTTGATTGAAGTTGAAGAAAAATGCTCTCAAAACATTTTTTTTTACAACTGCCACTTATTCTCTTTTGCCTTCAAATCTCTTTTTTGGTTACAAATCTATTCTATTTGACTGAATAATAAAGAGACAAATGTCTCTCCATGTTGCATGTCTGCATGAAGTCTGTTACAAGGAGGTGGAGAGAAGTCAGGTGAGAGAGAGTGGAGCGAGTTTCAAAGGTGGACCACGTGACATTTTTCTTGCTTTAAGCCCTGCATTGACGACTGAGAATCTTTATTTGTCTCTGTGTTTGTACTTTTCTGGTTTAGTTCCTGTCTGTTCTTTCTTCACAGATCCAGACCTCCAGGTGCTGGTGGAAAGATCATCACGCCAGGTAGAGCTCAAGTGTCACAGCAGTTTTAAAGCTCCTCCTTCATTTGTCTGGTACAAGAACGAGCTGAAGATGGAGGAGGAAACATTTTCCATTAGAGTCTCTGATAATGATGACAACAGATATTCCTGTGCTCTTAAAGGATGTGAGGATCAGCGCTCTCCTCCAGTCTGTGAGTTTACTCCACAGTGTCACTAATACAATGTCAAAGTAAAACCTTCCACTACACGCTTTATGTCTCATACTGGATCAACCTCTGTATAAACTACAGCTACATCATATTCACTTGTACTGTGAAAAGACAGTTAAAGTTCACTTCTCCTCATGTTCCCTCCTCCAGATGCTCCAGAGCTTCCCTCAGTGTCAGTGAGTCCCTCTGCTGAGATAGTGGAGGGCAGTTCAGTCACTCTGACCTGTAGCAGTGATGCTAACCCAGCAGCTAACTACACCTGGTACAAGGAGAACCAAACTCTTCTTCAAGGACCAGAAGGAGTTTATCATTTCTCCTCCATCAGCTCTGAGGACAGAGGGACCTACCACTGCAAGTCTGAGAATCAGTTTGGACAGACTGACTCTACGTCTCTGTTTCTAGACGTTCTGTGTAAGTAGAAAACACGTCTTGAGATTGAGTTGTTCATGACAATATTAATGGAGCATCTTCATGTTCCCTCCTCCAGATGCTCCAAAGCTTCCCTCAGTGTCAGTGAGTCCCTCTGCTGAGATAGTGGAGGGCAGTTCAGTCAATCTGACCTGTAGCAGTGATGCTAACCCAGCAGCTAACTACACCTGGTACAAGGAGGATGAAGACTCACCAAAAGCTTCAGGACACATCTTCACCATCACTGACCTCAGACCTGAACACAGTGGGAATTATTACTGTGAAGCCCAGAACACAAGAGGACGTCACAAGTCCACCTTAAATCTGACTGTTGTTGTTCCAGGTGAGTGAATGTGTGTTAACCCTGTGTTGACTCAGACGTCCTGTAACTCCCTCATCAGTTGTCAGTGTTTCCTTCTGATCGTCCAGGTTCATTGACGTCAGCAGCTGCTGGGACAATCACTGTTGTTCTCCTGGTCCTTGTCCTCCTCGCTGTCTTCCTGTGGATCAGGTGAGAAAGTCTGATCTGTGTCTCCATCATCATCATCACTGATGCATCTAAATGTAGGAGTTGATTCATCCGACTGTTTTTCCTCCTGTCTAGAAGAGACGAGCTCTTCACACAGCAGTGTGAGCGAAGAGAGAGACTTGACAACGAAGCAGAGGTGAGACAGGAAGTGTTCAGGTCTTCTATTGTAAAATGAAGCATGAATGTCAGACTGCACCTGTCCTGTTCAAACTCACCTGGAAACTGTCCTATCACCTGCTTTAGTCCACTTTCTTCATGGTTGCCTTCTTAGTGCTGGCTGGTGTTGTACAAACAGTGGTTCATTAAAGAGGTAGATGATGGTGTAGATCCCTCAGGCTGAGATGGATTCACTGACTTTGCTGAATGAGTCAAGGACCATGAAGCAGTCTGTGAATACTCTGACCTCTAGTGGTGGATAATAGGAATTACAATATAAGTTATTTATTGCCACAAACTCACAGTACCTGCTGGAGTAAAGAACGAGAAATTCAGTTTAGTCCAACAACATAATGAAAGTCTTGATATAACTGAGTTGTCTTTGTCTCGTTAGTTGAACGTGGGTCCAGGGTTTGACTCCCCCTCATCTGCAGCAGGATGAACTTCACTACGCCAGTATCAGCTTCTCTCAGAACCAGGGAGACGCTGTCCAACATCAGAGGTCATCACCAGACAGAAACTGAGGAACATGAGGAGGAGGTTGAATACTCTGTTGTCAGATTTAACAGCAGCAGTGAATCAGGCTGAGCAGCTCAGTTTTCATCTTCACACTTAAAAAACAATGCATATGTGGGAAATCATACTTAAAATGTGCTACTGAATATTTTGCTTATATTTGCACTGATAAATTGAACATTTTGCAAAACATTGATGATTGCATTGATGATTGTATGATGAATGATAGAGATTAACTTTTAACTATGATTCTACCTTTTATCTGTGATTTTTCAGAAGTGTCTTATCAGAGACAGGAAGAGTAAGCCTGAACGTGCAGGATGACGGAGACAACTCCTTATATGGGACATAGTGTCTTAGAGAGATAGAGGGAGTAGTGTGTGAAAAACAGAACGGGGAGGGTGTCTCTTTTTGTCTCCTCGACTTTTCAGATAAACACACATCTGTTGGAGGAGGAGTGGAGTCAGGGAGCATGAGGCGGGTCTCCCAGAGATGTGGACCAATCATAAGAGAATCAACCTACTTTGTATAATTTCTTTTGTGTAATGGTGTAAAAAGACTGGGTCAGGGAAGGTGAGGGGCGTCAGACTTTGTGAACTGACAGAGCTGTGTTGTTGTCAGGGAAACTTGTTTTGACCCAGAGCTCTGTAAAACAATCCTCTTTTTCTTTGTTGACTTTTAATATATCTTTTAAACTTTGAGATTGGACTCCTGCATCCTTCATCAAACGAACACGCAAGTTCATAAGAAGAACTCAACACATATCAGGTTTAAAACTGTCAGAATGAGTGTTTTCTTCTCTTCACAGGAGAAGACGTCAAGAAGAAGAAACATCCATTTGCACTGTACAGCACAGTCAACAAAAACACATGAATCTGTGTTTTATCATGAACACATGGATATTACATCATCAAGAAAACAGGGAATAATACAAACAACAGTGCTGTATATAGGATATGTAAAATACTTGTTTGCTTTCTTATTGTTTTTTTTTTTTTGATCTATGTTTCAAACAAATTACAAAATAAAATCATATTTATCTCCCACTGTTACATTTATCAAACCATGTTGTTGCTGCCTCCTCATCCTCAGGTCACTTTAATTCTTCCAACGTGTGGAAACAGGTGAAAGAAGTGGAGCTGATGAACTGGTGCTGCTCACTGTGCTCAGGTGGAGGTCAGGGTGGTGCAGGTGAACAGGTGTGTGTCTTGTTGCTATGGGTGACTCCGACGCTCAGCTGAAATAACGTCAGTGAGTGCAGCGGTACTTTCCTCCTCTGCCGCGTTAGCATCCTCCGCAGGCTCTTTGCTCATGCTAGCAGGCTGATTAACCGAGTTTATACAATAATAATAATAAACTAAGGTGAAAAAGTATTTTTATGAGGAGTCTGGTTCGGGGAATGTTCTGTGTATTGTGGATTGGGAACTACTTTTTGTTGCGTGGTTTCTGTCGACGTGTGCTGGGGCGGAGTGATAAGGTGGCACGGGGTGGTACCTACTCTGCCAATCGGCAGTTGACAGAGAGGTGTAATGGCGGCGTCACCGCGGTGCCCTCTGTCTGTCTCACTGGAACAAAGTTCGCCGGGTCTCCTGAATAAAAAGAATCGGGGGGGCTTTTTGGTTCTTGCCCGCAATGGCAGCGGGTTTGTGGACTGCTAACTTAAGTTATGTCCGGGATAAACGAAGAATAACCGCCATTTTTTTCCTTCTCGGCGGTTGACTCCTGCTACTAGCTAACTAGCTAACGCTTAGTTAGTTACTCGTTCAGTGTGCTGTGGATTTAAAAAGAACCAAACGGACTTAATCGGATTTTCAACAACCAAAACATCGACGAAGGACAATGTACATCAGTAATAGAGGCTGGTAATACAAATGAAAAGTGGATTTCTCTTTGCTTTCTGTGGGTTTTCGCGCCGCTTAATTTTGCCGCCTCTGGACTCTGATGACCAACGGGGCGTTACGGTGAGAGTGGACTACTTTTTCCATGAGGCTGCCAGAAAAATGAACTGACAACGGTTAGTAGATAACGTTAACTTTTTTTTTTTTTTTTTTTTTTTTATGGAACTGACTTTTCACTGCATTTGAACTCATGCTTTATATGCGGCTGTACTGCGAAGGAGATTTCCCTCATGTCTTCATTGGAAATGGAAAAAGGAGCTTTTCAAAATGGTGCAGACGATCTGAAATGGCTGTAGAGGCGGCTCCAAATAATGACGAGGACACTTCAGGTAAACTGCTGCCCACGCGCCTGGGTGATGGATGTTGTTCTACAGTTACATTAGTGCGGCTCGCTGCCTGGTGGGGAGGCAGCTTCCCGTGTTTGCTGTTGAAGTTAGCCGGCTGATGGAGGACGATTTCCCAATCACACTCTAATGATTATTATCTAATGATTATTATCATTATTTAGTGCTGGATGGGGGGAAATGTCTAAGATACTTTGTTGATGTTCAGGTGTGCAGTAATGATCAAGGCTTGAATACACTGCTCTTCAGTTGAAAACGCTCAGCAGGCTAGCAGGATGTATTCAAGCCCAAAAACCTTGTAATGTTTTTTTTGCAGTCACAGTTCTTACCTGCTGTCTCCCCTTTGACACCCACTCACCTTCCTGCGTCTTCTGGAGTCCACTCTGTCTCCTCAAGTGATCTTACACAAATGCAGACAAGACTAGAGACACTTTCTGACAAGGGTGAGCAGTTAGCTGCAGTTAGAAGTGAGAGGCCAACAGAGACACAGACTACATGGTTCATCAGACCACAGATCTTGTCAGCAGAGCCTCCCCCTGATGGCGAGCCTGAGGCTGCAGCCGTTATTATCCTTCAGACAGAGCATGGAGACCCATCCATGACAGATACTCCAGCCCCTGATGGCTCCTCCACAGCAACAAGGTATGAAATGGACTGACTGATGTGATAGACAGAATACCCACACTCACTCTGGATCGTCTGAGCCATATGCACGTGGTTATATCACCCAGAGACTACACGATGTGGTTGGTCACCTGGCCACCGAGAGGACAGACATGACTGATTCCACCTCTACACGGTTTGTCAGAATTTCACTTTCTCTGGATCCTTTTCTGCTTTCATTTTTTCTCTTTGTTGCTCCACCACTTGTTTTCCATGATGTTTTTAGAGGCAGCTAGTTTGTAAGACGACAACATGACTGTAGTTCACACTTCCTCATGAATATTCATGACGTAAAGAGGAAGTTATTCGTCTTCCTTTAACAGCTTGACTTGTGTCTCTGTGCACAGACGATCATCACCCTCCTGTCTTGTCAGACCAGAGCTGGTGTTTGATCAGATCGATGTTTCTTTCACACACTGTTGAGCAGCTGATGTGTTTTATTGTGTCTGAAGTCACACAGAGAGACGAGAGGAGCAGTGATGAGTTTAACAGCAGCATCAAGTGGATTTGTCCTGGTCCTTCTTCTCACTCTACCAGGTACTGTACATGTCCATTTACTTTGTAGGACATTGAGTTCACACACTCAGACCAAGATGAAACAGCTTTGAGTCAAGAGATAATTCTTCACTAGTTGTTTTTACATGTTTAATGCTTGATACGACCTCATATCTGCATCCACATACCTGAAGCTCAACATTGAAGTGGTGAGTGTTATTACACAGTGAGGATAGTGCTGTTTGAATGAACTGTATAAATGGAGCTGGTTCATCTGAAGGATTCAGTAACTGTAGAGTTTATCTACAAATGTCTGTACGTTCTGTTGAACGCGACAAGAGAACAGCTACCAAGGCTCAGAATGAGGAACTAGACTGTGCCAGTTAACTTTGTTAATGATATTCAGTGTGATGTTTCCAGTCCATGTATGTTTCACAGTGATGTCTCTGTCTTTATCTAATTTCACAGTGGCAGATAAGGGTGAATACATCCGTTCAAAGTAAACAGCAAACTGACCACAGAGTGAAGAAAGAGGAAACAAACCAAGGACGTTTCACAATCTAATGATTATTATCATTATTTTTTCCTCCTCACACTGTTCATTACAGCTGCATTAAGACTCACAGGTCCAGTGGTTTTCTGTTTGGACTCCTCCATGTCTGTTCACTGTGGCTTCATCCAGCTACAACATCAACCAGTCAGACACTTATGAACATGATGAGTTTGAAAGTGAATGAAAAGGAAGAGACCATGAGAGGTGTTTTAGTCATGTAGCAGGTTCACATGTTGAATAAGCTCCATCAAACTTGACTGTGTTGTTGTGAGTCTGACTGTGGTTTGTGCTGTGCTCTGTGTTACAGTGATACAGGGTCAGAGTGGCTGGAGAGTGACTTACACTGACACTCACATCTGTGCCTCTGAAGGATCAACAGTGGAAATGAGCTGCACATACAGTTACCCAGACAAGTACTGGGGCCGTGATCTTACAGTTGTGGAAAGATTCTGGTTCGTTAAAGGGGGTAATTATGATGCTGTGGATGTGAGAAAAGACTCAGACTACATAGGTCGTGTGGAGAATCACTGTGATGAGAGGAAACGCTGCACTCTGAGGATCAGAGACCTGAGAGAGAGAGACTCAGCTGTTTACAAGTTCAGATTTATAACAAACCATGTTACTGGGAGATTAACAGGGGAACCTGGAGTGACTTTGTTTGTCACAGGTAACGTTTTCTCTGGAATATTGATCAGTTTGGTTCAAGTCATTGGCGACTGAGAATCTTTATTTGTCTCTGTGTTTGTACTTTTCTGGTTTAGTTCCTGTCTGTTCTTTCTTCACAGATCCAGACCTCCAGGTGCTGGTGGAAAGATCATCAGACCAGGTGGAGCTCAAGTGTCACAGCAGTTTTAAAGCTCCTCCTTCATTTGTCTGGTACAAGAACGAGCTGAAGATGGAGGAGGAAACATTTTCCATTAGAGTCTCTGTTAATGATGACAACAGATATTCCTGTGCTCTTAAAGGATGTGAGGATCAGCGCTCTCCTCCAGTCTGTGAGTTTACTCCACAGTGTCACTAATACAATGTCAAAGTAAAACCTTCCACTACACACTTTATGTCTCATACTGGATCAACCTCTGTATAAACTATCAGCTACATCATATTCACTTGTACTGTGAAAAGACAGTTAAAGTTCACTTCTCCTCATGTTCCCTCCTCCAGATGCTCCAGAGCTTCCCTCAGTGTCAGTGAGTCCCTCTGCTGAGATAGTGGAGGGCAGTTCAGTCACTCTGACCTGTAGCAGTGATGCTAACCCAGCAGCTAACTACACCTGGTACAAGGAGAACAAACTCTGCTACAAGGACCAGAAGGAGTTTATCATTTCTCCTCCATCAGCTCTGAGGACAGAGGGACCTACCACTGCAAGTCTGAGAATCAGTTGGACAGATCAACTCTACGTCTCTGTTTCTAGACGTCCTGTGTAAGTAGAAAACACGTCTTGAGATTGAGTTGTTCATGACAATATTAATGGAGCATTTTCATGTTTGTCCTCCAGATGCTCCAAAGCTTCCCTCAGTGTCAGTGAGTCCCTCTGCTGAGATAGTGGAGGGCAGTTCAGTCAATCTGACCTGTAGCAGTGATGCTAACCCAGCAGCTAACTACACCTGGTACAAGGAGGATGAAGACTCAGCAAAAGCTTCAGGACACATCTTCACCATCACTGACCTCAGACCTGAACACAGTGGGAATTATTACTGTGAAGCCCAGAACACAAGAGGACGTCACAAGTCCACCTTAAATCTGACTGTTGTGTCAGGTGAGTTGTGCACATTCATCATCACACACCTGTTTACTGCACCACAGCTCATCAACCTCACTGCTCATATCTCCTGTCAGGTGAACCAGTAATGATCATGAACATCATGAGGTTGACTCTGATGCTCCTGATGCTGATCACACTGGTTGTCTTCAGTCTGTGGACGAGGTAAAACTATAAAAATCCATCAGTTCACTCACTGCTCTTTGATTTTCTTCTCCAAACTCCTGTAGTTTTTGGTTTTATGTCATTTCATTAATGTTATATTTTGTGTTTGTTGTTGGTTTGAATCCAGGAAGAAGAAAACTCTGAGTTCAAACCCTGAACCAAAAGAAGCTGTGGAGATGATGGAGGTGAGAGACAGAGAGGCCCTACAACACTAACACAACTTGATCAGGTTTCATGAATGAGTCTCATGTTGTCCCCTCTGTCCATCAGGTGGACTCTGGTCCTGTTTATGAGGACGTCCCCACAGCAGCACAGACAGAAGACAGAGAGGAGCAGGAAGACCTGGTGTGAAGTTGCAGTCAGGTCAGAGCCTCTCACATTCAGTAACAACAGATCAATAACATGCAGACTCCACATTTACAATCACAACTGTAACTTTACACAGGTTTGATGTGATGTTTTTAGATGCTGCTGCAGTAAAGGTGGGACTCACCTGATGGAAACAGGAAGTATTATTATTTCATGGAGCAGCTATGAAGACGGATAAAGTTCAAATCTGTTGTTTTGTTTCCACCACTTTCATCTATGTGGATGAAACGACCACAGTTCAGTGGTTTATCACGATTTACTAATATGAAGAGTTCAATATGTAGTTTTGATTTAAAGAGCATCAAAATCAGAGTGTAGGTCATTTCCATTATTGATAACTAACGCAACAATTCAAATAAAACGAACTGTAATAAACTGTAATACGTCTATAGTGTTGGTGATCAGTGTGAAGTAATGACACGTCCTGAACTTACTGCTTACTTACCCTGTCCATCAGGTGGACTCTTGTCCTGTTTGTGGGAGCCAAATTGTCTTTTTGTTGTATATGTGGGAAAGTTTATGTGGATGTAAATAAATAATTGATCTGATTGAATAATATGTTAATTGTAAATAAACAAAAGTCAGTTAAATTCATTTGATTTAGTTCATATTTAGTTAAAAAGGGACGTTTTGTTAGTCGTCGTTTTATGTTACTGTCACTTTAAGAGTGCAGGGCTTGAGCTCACTGAGGCAGTTAAAGGTCCAGTGTGTAAAATGTGGGCGGGGCCGTGACATCGAACGTTCAGATTCTAGAATGCCGCGCTCACCCCTCCTGTTGGCAAAGTGACGGTGGCCTCCGAGGCACAGATTCTTCCAGACGGGGACGACTGGGAGTATTTTAGGAACATCCAGCGAGCCACAGTTTTTCTACCGCTGTACCTGTTTTCTTTTTTGTTTTATTTTTTAAGAACAACTTGATTTTGAACTTCCCGGGTCCTGGTTCTGGTCGGGTTCCGGAATCGGTTCGGGTTCGCGTACCGGTCCGGTATCGGTTCGGATTCCGGTCCTGGTTCTGGTTCGGGTTCCGGTTCCGATACCGGGCCTGGTTGGGGTTCCGGTACCGCTTCGGGCTCGACTTCCGGTCCGGTTCGGGTTCCGGTTTTGGTACCGGTTCGGGTTCTGGTCCCGGTTCGGGTTCTGGTACCAGTTCGGGTTCCGGTACCGTTTCAGGTGGGCCTCTGCAGGTCCTGGTCCCATTTCCAGCACAGTACAGATTCCATGGTCCTGGATCTGGTCCTGCATCCCGATTCCTGTATGGTCCCGGCTAGAGTGGTCCTGGTCCTGTCCCATTCTTATCACAGCATTAGGACCCTTTCAGGCTCTCACATTCATTCACTTACCGCTGACCTCGTTCAAGTCAGTCAGGGATCAGGGCCTGAGAGGCAGAAGGGAATTGCGCCCTTGTGTCCCCGGCCTGGTCCTTCATGTTATTGGCTGAGTTCCACTCTGGTCTCTTACAGACCATAGACTGTATATGACATAGACTCTTCCACGTGAAGTGTGTCAGTGTCCTATTGTCACATCATCAAGTCAGTTTATGTCCCCTCACTGTCAGTCAGCATCGACACTGACTTTACTTCAGACAGTTACCCACAGTTCGTTGTGATGTGAAGTCAAATACAGATGTCGACCGAGTCTTTCTAACAGCCCGGTTTAACCCGGTTCGGGTTCGAGCTCCGGTTCCGGTACCAGTCCCGGTTCTGTTACCGGTTCGTGTTCCGGTACCGGTTCGCGTTCCGATCCCTGTTCGGGTTCGAGTTCCGGTCCCGGACGGGTTCCAGTACCGGGCCGGGTTCTGGTTCCGGTACCGGGTCCGGTTCTTGTCCTTGTTTGGGTTCGGGTATCGGTACCGGTTCGGGTTCCGGTACCGGTCCCGGTTCTGGTCCCGGTACCCCGGTTCTGGTCCCGGTACCAGTTCGGTATCGGTACGGGTTCTGGTTCCGGTACCGCTTCAACCTCGGGTATCGGTACCAGTTCGGATTCCGGTACCAGTTCAGTTACTGGCTTCGGGTTCCGGTACCGGTTTGTGTTCCGGTTCTGATTCAGGTACCGGTTCGTGTTCCGGTTCCGGTACTGTCAGTGTTCTGGTATGGTACTGGTACCCATACCGGTTATGGTGGTTCTGGTACCCATTCCGGCCCCACAGTCCTGGCTCTGGTCCGTCATGCTGAGTTCCAGTCTGGTCTACTACAGACCATAGACTGTATATGACTTGGGTTCATTCACGAGAAGTGAGTGTCCAATTGTCACATCAAGCATTGGAGGAGAACTGCTCCCAGTCTGTAGTGGTACCCGGTATCGGTTCAGATTCTGGTACCTTTCTCAGTTCTGATCCCGGTACCGGTCCCGGTTTGGGTTCGGGTATCGGTACCAGTTCAGGTTCCGGTACCAGTTCCGGTATAGGTCCGGATTCAGGTTCCGGTTCAGGTTCTGGTACCGGTTCGGGTATCGATACCGGTTCGGGTTTGGGTATTGGTAACGGTTTGGATTCCGGTACCGGTTCCGATACCGGTTCGGGTTCTGGTACTGGTTCCAGTTTTGTTGGTCTTGGTTCTGGTCCTAGTACTGTTCCTCTAAATCAACTTTGGTCAAACATGTCCCTTCTTCCTGTGATGTTGGAACCAAATGTTGTCTTTTGTCCCTCTTTTTGGTGACATGTTAATGTCAGTGACATTTCCACTCCCTGTATGATTCACAGCCACGATACTATCCCATAATTTAGCAACTCAATTCAACTGCTAATGTACATACAAGTAAAAGCTCACTGTAGTTGAACAGAGAGGAAGAAACAAAGACATTTCAGACACCAAAGTAGTTATGTGTTTGTCACATGCTGCTCATTACAGCTGCATTAAGATTCACAGGTCCAGTGGTTTTCTGTTTGGACTCTTCCATGTCTGTTCACTAACACAGCAACAATCAACCAGTCAGACACTTATTGACATCATGACTTTGAAAGTGTATAAAAGGAAGAGACCATTAGAGGGAGCACTAGGCTTTTCCTCAGTAATATGTATATAGTGTGTATATTTATATGTGTGTGTGTTATGTGTGTATGAGTCTGACTGTGGTTTGTGCTGTGCTCTCTGTTACAGTGATACAGGGACAGAAAGACTGCAGAGTGAATTACACTCACACTCAGATCTGTGGCCTAAAAAGATCAACAGTGGAAATAAACTGCACCTACAGTTTCCCATCCAGGGTAAATGGCCGTGATACTGTCGTTGAGAAAACACATAATGAACCTGTAGTTTTTAATCAGTTCTCCTCTGACTCTCAGGACTTCCTCAGTAGTTTGTAAGACGACAACATGACTGTAGTTCACACTTGTACTGACCTCATGAATATTCATGATGAAAAGAGGAAGGAAGTGTGTCTTGTTTTAACAGCTTGACTTGTGTCTCTGTGCACAGACGATCATCGCCCTCCTGTCTTGTCAGACCAGAGCTGGTGTTTGATCAGATCGATGTTTCTTTCACACACTGTTTAGCAGCTGATGTGTTTTATTGTGTCTGAAGTCACACAGAGAGACGAGAGGAGCAGTGATGAGTTTAACAGCAGCATCAAGTGGATTTGTCCTGGTCCTTCTTCTCACTCTACCAGGTACTGTACATGTCCATTTACTTTGTAGGACATTTAGTTCACACACTCAGACCAAGATGAAACAGCTTTGAGTCAAGAGATAATTCTTCACTAGTTGTTTTTACATGTTTAATGCTTGATACGACCTCATATCTGCATCCACATACCTGAAGCTCAACATTGAAGTGGTGAGTGTTATTACACAGTGAGGATAGTGCTGTTTGAATGAACTGTATAAATGGAGCTGCTTCATCTGAAGGATTCAGTAACTGTAGAGTTTATCTACAAATGTCTGTACGTTCTGTTGAACACGACAAGAGAACAGCTACCAAGGCTCAGAATGAGGAACCAGACTGTGCCAGTTAACTTTGTTAATGATATTCAGTGTGATGTTTCCAGTCCATGTATGTTTCACAGTGACCCTCCCTTCCTGATCGACTGTTGTGTTCAGCAGAATGTGTGAATACAAACATACATTCAGAGCAAACAGCAAACTGACCACAGAGTGAACAGAGGAAATGACAAAGTACATTCACATGTTTTAATAATAGTTGTTATTTGTTCTTCTTGAACTCTTCATTAAAGCTGCGTTAAGATTCACACACATCACAATGTGACTGTGGTGTGTGCTGTGCTCTGTGTTACAGTGATACAGGGTCAGAATGACTGGAGACTGACCTGTGCTCCAACTCAGATCTGTGCTGTAGTAGGATCAACAGTGGACATCAGCTGCAGCTACAGAGACCCAGACTGGAGAACTGATGATGATACTACAGCTGTAGAAAGACTGTGGTTCACTAAATCCACTGGTACTGAACCTGTGGATCTGAGAGCAGACTCAGAGCACTCAGGTCGTGTTCAGTATCTCTGTGGTGACAACGACTGCACTCTGACAATCACAGACCTGAGAGAGAGCGACTCAGCTGTTTACAAGCTCAGCTTGACAACAAACAAAGCAGGAGAGAAACACACTGGTGAAGCTGGAGTCACTTTGTCTGTCACAGGTAATGATTTGATTTGAGGATGTTTCTGTTCCAGATGTTCACATCAACAGAAACAGCTGTGTCAATGAAAGATGGAGACAATCTGAGCTCAGAGCTCCACTTACTAATGACTTAATGGGCTTCAGTGTGAACTCTGGCTCACATGATGGTGACTGGTTATATATGAGGAGATGATGGTAACTCCCCTCTAGGCTCACATAGGGACATTACTGTGTGATCAGATATTCACATTCAGGTCACATGATGACTCCAGGAGAAGAAACTAAAGGGTCAAAAACTGACTTCCATGTGTTCACACTGAATAAACAACATATTTCCTTTTCTTCATGGAAATCCAGGTCTACAGGTGCAGGTGACCCCTCGACAAACAGCCGTTACGGGGCAGAGCTGAAGTGTCTCAGCAGTTGTCGTCCACCTGATCATTCTTCCTTCACTTGGTACAAGAATGGACAGAAAACTGGGAGAGAAACACCTTCATTTTCAGCCTACTTTGATCCTTCAGACAGCTTCAGCTGTGCTCTTAAAGGACATGAGGACTTCCCTTCACCTCCAGTCTGTGAGTTGACTTCAGTCTTCCACTGACATATCACCACCTGGTGGCACATTTAACCTACTGCACATGACTGCATGTATCTATAATATGGAGGATTCAGTTTTCTGTTTCTATATTAACACCATATTATTGTATTGAACTCTGCTCTGATTTAACAACACAACTGTGTCTTTAAACATGTAGGTGCTGCTCTGGTTTAATGAAACATTTCATCTTTCAGGTGTCTTTGGTGAATCCTGCAACAGAGTGTTTTACACTGACAGAAGAATCTGTGCCGTCAAAGGATCATCAGTGGAGATCTCTTGTACTTACAACAGTTATTATGATGTTAAATCAAAGTTGTGGTTCAGTCCTGAACGTAGTCGTCGTTGGCAGAATCCCTCAGAGCCTGAGGATCTTAGTAAAGACTCTGAATATTCAGGTCGTGTTCATGTTATATCAACATCAACAAAGACAGGACGCTCCACTCTGAGAATCACTGACCTGACAGAGACAGATTCAGCTCACTATCACTTCACGTTCCAGAGACAAAGCTTTGAACAGGAGACTCATTTACCTGGTACAACTCTGACTGTCACAGGTAAGAACACAAACTGACAAACACAGAAACATCATTAAAACTTGTGTGTATCACATTTTAATGAAGCACCTTAAAGGGCTGTAGGTGGATGTGAGGAGCTGCTGTGAACATGAGGAAATAACCCTTGAACAAATCTTTGTAGATCAGTGATGAAGCTCAAACGGCTGTTGGAGTTACAAGGATTATATTTATCAAGCTGTGCAGTTAAACAGGGAGATTACTGAGTATTTACAACAGAGAGAAACACTATAAGAAGCTGCTTCATCACAACAAAGAATATATATCTGATGACCACATCCACTTTTTATTCTCTGTGATGTTTTCATGTGAACCACTAACACTGTGGGTTCTTCCTCCTGTATCCAGCTCTGGAGCTGCAGGTGACCAGAACAATAACAGTCCATCAGTCTCATACTGAGGCAGAGCTGAAGTGTCTCAGCAGCTGCAGTCCAGCTGATGGTCTTTCCTACGTCTGGATCAGGAACGGAGAGAAAATCATGAAGGAGGGAAGTTCTTACACAGACAGGTTTTCTCCTGGAGACGTGGTCTCTTGTGCTGTAAAGGGACATGAGAGTCATGGCTCTCCCCAGTGTGTGAGTTTTCTCTAGTATTTAAGAGACAAAACACTTGAATCCAACACAACATGGCTGCTCAGGAAACAAATGCTGATGTTTTGTCCTGCAGATTTTCTGAAGGTGCCGTCAGTGTCAGTGAATCCTCCAGGTGAGATCATGGAGGGCAGCTCAGTGACTCTGACCTGTAGCAGTGACACTGATTCAGCAGCTAAATACACCTGGTACAAGGAGAAGCTGACACTGCTCAACAAAGAACCACAGCTCGTCTTCAGCTCCATCCAGTCCTCTGACTCTGGAGAGTATCACTGTGCAGCTGAGAATCAGCTGGAGAGGAGGACGTCTGAACACATCTCTATTGATGTGGAGTGTGAGTCAAAGGCAGCAGCTGAGAGACAAAATAACATACAACACATGAATGATACGTTTTAGCTTTTAGTCTCTTGAAAAGTCTCTCTGCAAACTAATGCTTTGAGGTGTTGACCAGGTTTTTTTAGAGAGGTTTTACTCCTTGTTGGTGATGTTCATCAGATTTTGACTTGTGTCAAATCATCTCCAGATGCTCCAGAGCTTCCCTCAGTGTCAGTGAGTCCCTCTGCTGAGATAGTGGAGGGCAGTTCAGTCACTCTGACCTGTAGCAGTGATGCTAACCCAGCAGCTAACTACACCTGGTACAAGGAGGATGAAGACTCACCAAAAGCTTCAGGACACATCTTCACCATCACTGACCTCAGACCTGAACACAGTGGGAATTATTCCTGTGAAGCCCAGAACACAAGAGGACGTCACAAGTCCACCTTAAATCTGACTGTTGTGTCAGGTGAGTTGTGCACATTCATCATCACACACCTGTTTACTGCACCACAGCTCATCAACCTCACTGCTCATATCTCCTGTCAGGTGAACCAGTAATGATCATGAACATCATCAAGTTGACTCTGATGCTCCTGGTGCTGATCACACTGGTTGTCTTCAGTCTGTGGACGAGGTAAAAGTATAAAAATCCATCAGTTCACTCACTGCTCTTTGATTTTCTTCTCCAAACTCCTGTAGTTTTTGGTTTTATGTCATTTCATTAATGTTATATTTTGTGTTTGTTGTTGGTTTGAATCCAGGAAGAAGAAAACTCTGAGTTCAAACCCTGAACCAAAAGAAGCTGTGGAGATGATGGAGGTGAGAGACAGAGAGGCCCTACAACACTAACACAACTTGATCAGGTTTCATGAATGAGTCTCATGTTGTCCCCTCTGTCCATCAGGTGGACTCTGGTCCTGTTTATGAGGACGTCACCACAGCAGCACAGACAGAAGACAGAGAGGAGCAGGAAGACCTGGTGTGAAGTTGCAGTCAGGTCAGAGCCTCTCACATTCAGTAACAACAGATCAATAACATGCAGACTCCACATTTACAATCACAACTGTAACTTTACACAGGTTTGATGTGATGTTTTCAGATGCTGCTGCAGTAAAGGTGGGACTCACCTGATGGAATCAGGAAGTATTATTATTTCATGGAGCAGCTATGAAGACGGATAAAGTTCAAATCTGTTGTTTTGTTTTCACCACTTTCATCTATGTGGATGAAACGACCACAGTTCAGTGGTTTATCACGATTTACTAATATGAAGAGTTCAGGATGTAGTTTTTATTTAAAGAGCATCAAAATCAGAGTGTAGGTCATTTCCATTATTGATAACTAACACAATAATTCAAATAATATGAACTGTAATAAACTGCAATACGTCTAAAGTGTTGGTGATCAGTGTGAAGTAATGACACGTCCTGAACTTACTGCTTACTTACTCTGTCCATCAGGTGGACTCTTGTCCTGTTTGTGGGAGCCAAAGTGTGTTTTTGTTGTATATGTGGGAAAGTTTATGTGGATGTAAATAAATAATTGATCTGATTGAATAATATGTTAATTTAAATAAACAAAAGTCAGTTAAATTCATTTGATTTAGTTCATATTTAGTTAAAAAGGGACGTTTTGTTCGTAGTCGTTTTTATGTTACTGTCACTTTAAGAGTGCAGGGCTTGAGCTCACTGAGGCAGTTAAAGGTCCAGTGTGTAAAATGTGGGCGGGGCCGTGACATCGAACGTTCAGATTCTAGAATGCCGCGCTCACCCCTCCTGTTGGCAAAGTGACGGTGGCCTCCGAGGCACAGATTCTTCCAGACGGGGACGACTGGGAGTATTTCAGGAGCATCCAGCGAGCCACAGTTTTTCTACCGCAGTACCTTTTTTTTTTTTTTCTTTTTTTAAGAACAACTTGATTTTGGATACTCCTGTAACAAGATAGAAAACTTGGAAATAAATACATTTTAGTTTTATCTTTTACGTCGGAGTCCTGTGGAAGTTTTTTCTTTCCATCAGTGAGGGTGCACCAGTAGGCTAGTTCACATCATTGAGGAGCCCCAACCCCCACATTTGTAGAAAAACTCAGCTCCACTCAGATAAAAAGGACAGATAAAGGATTGGAAACCACAAGGAAGGAAGAATTACACCTACAACAGGACACGGTGGTCGTGAATAAAGTCAGATTCTCAACTTTTGAAAGAAAATGTGCTGAATCCTGAAGAAACCAGTGAATGTGTTCAGTTGGGAGGATGACACGAGTTCATTTTCAGGGGGTGGGACAGTTCACAAGTCCACAGTTTGGTTTGATCTAGAGCAGCTCAGTGTTTTTTCTCAGTCGGAGTTTTCTCCTCCACTTCCTTACTGTTGTACAGTATCATCAGGTCGCTCTGTTTCCAAACCGCTCCTCACAGCAGACAGATGATCTGCTGGAGCCTCCTCTACAGCTGACCTGCTGCTCCACTGGACATTGAACTCTCCGCCACAGACACAAATGCGGTGAGAGGCTTCTTTACACATGACGACCCAAGACAGGCGAAGTGCCCGAGCCGCACTTATTTATGTGGCGGCCCATGACTGTTGTAGAGCTGACATGAACCATCATCGTCTAATGTCACCTGTATAACAGCAACTGGTTCATGTACCGGACCATTCCCCAGAGACAAAAGACAAGGAAACGGGTGTTTTTCCGACCCATATACACCACCACTACCAAGGCAGGTATTTATCAGGTATCCCGCTTCCATGGCTGTGTTATATATGGCCTATATGTTTCTTATAGCTCACCTGTTCTCTTTCTCATTGATTTTGGATAACTGAACAAAAAACAAACTTGTGAAAAATGTGGTGTTGAGATGCATTTAATGAAGAAAAACAGCAAAGGCGGGTTCAGATGGCTGTGTAAGAGCAGATCTTGTAATAAGAAGGAAGTTTCTGTCAGAAACAGTTTGGAGACATCATCAGGCTGTGGTAGTTTGAGCCCAGGTCACTGCTGTTAGACAAGTGTTGATGTGGAGCTTCGGCCGCTGTCCTTGGTGCTGAAAGGCTGCTTTGCAGGGTGAGTGTTGTGTTTAGGGCGGGGGCACAAAAAAACATTTGCACCGGGGCCTTTCACCGTGATGTTACGCTACTGAATGGTACAGTATGTTACAACAGTTTAATCATTGTGAATCCAACTGGTGTAAAAATGAATGATGGAGAAAAAGAAAAAGTGATAAATGAAAAAACATGGTGTCAAGAACAAAGATATAAAACAAAAACACTTTTTATTAGCATCTGGTGGAAGCAGGCTCAAACTACAGCTCTATCAGGAAACAAATATTCACCAACAACCTACATAATAACCTGTAACTATGATCTATAACCACTGTGTTTTAATCCCCATTATATTTGAACTCCATCACAACTTAATCACAAAGCACTGTGCTGCTGCTTCAGCTAATTGCTCTTAGCACATGGTCATAAGTGAAGGAGAGTGAGGTGAGTGTATTTACATGTTGATCAGCTCCTCTCTTCTAACAGAGCAACAGAGCCAAACAATCTGTTATTGATCAACCTAGAATTGATATGGTGACTTTACAGCTGGAGAATCTGAGTGAAAACTAATCTACTAAACAAGTGAAACAAAGAGATCAGTAAAACAAAGTGTTGTACGGACACAACAAGGATTACTCCTTTTGTGACATCACTGTGACCTTGACCTTTGACCCGAACTGCTTCACAAGCTGTGGATGATGATTTTCTATGATTTGTCTCTTCACTACCATCTAGTGGCAGAGAGAGGAAACTACAGCCAATTATCAAATGGTCATTATTGTCCAGAACCTCAGTGATTTAATGTTGGTGTTTCACTTACATGGTACAAACCTACTTTACCTGTTAGTTCACCAAGACACAGGTTTGGTTTTATATCAGTCTTGTTGATATGAAATCAATATTATTCAGGCCAGTGTCCACACCTCCACCAAACACAGAAACACTCAGGTGAGGTGGTGTCATGTCGCTAAGATAAAAAACTAAATGCATAAATGACACAAATGTGTTTGATTGTGTCAAAGCTAAAATGCAGCATAAAGCTTAATGTTCACCAAAAACAGGATGAACAGCTGGTGTCCAAAGTTATGGACAAAACAACTTGGTGGTGGTGGACAAAGCTGTGACCCAGCACAGAGACACAGGTCTGAGTTTCTGGCAGCGGTACCTCTGGCTCAGCTCATAACTATCTGTGTCCACAGACAGGAAGTGGTGAGGGATGACGTCTCTTCTCTCTTCCAGCTCCTGTGGCTCTGTTGGAGCAGCTGCATGGAGACAGAAGGAGGAGGTCAGCTGACCACAAACATGTCACACAATGACACATTCACTATTTATCCAGTAGCTCATTGACTCTGTAGAAATTAAAAGGCCAAATCCAGACTGTGTTGTGTTGATGAGACAATGATTTTCTTCCAGAGGAATAATAGAAAAAACATTTACCATGTCGACTAAAGAGTCAGTGTCTTCTGAGGGGTTTGTTGACTGAGCTGTACAGAGCAGCTGGATCCTCTGAAGCTTCCTGACCTCTGGTTCTGAGAGAGACAGACATCACATCAGGACATCATAAAGACATATATATTCTGCTCTTACTGTCAGAGATGGGAACATCCAGTCATCATAAATGTAGAAAAACAGTGCAACTGAATGACTGATACTGATGTTCATGTGTGAGGAGCTGCTCACCTCAGGGCTGGACCGGCACAGTGGTTAAGTCTCACACCATCGTACACAACTGCGTCTTCTTCCTTCTTTACCTTCTTGTGTCTTCTGGCCTGAGCCACAGCGTCGTTGGAGTAAACAGCTTGGTCTTCAGAAAAGTGGACACTGGCATAGACAAGATGATGCTCAGATGGTTGTGTCTGTAGACAGAGGACAAATACAGTGAATCCTTCATAAGTCTTAAGACAGATGATAAGTGCACCTCTTCTTGTTTTAGGTCCTGTTTCAGCAGCAGAAGAAGGTGAGACGTTTGGGTTGTAGCGTGGCTGCACTGGAAGTTATGGACAAGTTTACAGCATTTCTAATTATTGTTCTATTCAGAGCTCATCAGTTGAGGGAAGTTGTGTTGGATGTTGACATCTTGCTTGACTTATCATGGCTACCGTAGGTGGTATATTCCTTAGGAGAGGTGCTACTCAGTTATTTGCATTCTACTAGCTCAACACTAGATGGCAGTAATTTTCACACAGTTCATCTTTAACTACTTTTATAGGTTTTATTGATGCAGAAATAATGCAGATTCTTGTCATGGTGGTCATTAAGTGCTAAAGTTGAAGGCCACTGGACTCTTGAAGACGTTTCCCCTCTCACCCAATAGGCTTTGACAAAAAGCTTTAACCCCTTACACCCTGGCCCAGGTGATCCTGACAACCCACATGATGGGCAGGTCAACACCTCTCAGGACCACCCCAAGGTGAAAACTGCACCTACATGTGAACTCATCAGAAAATATAAAATCTTCAACATGTCAACAAACGTTTCTGTTTTTAGAATCTAATCAATGTATTGATTAACTTCAGAGGCAGGTTCTCTCTTCTGCACTGGAATGGATGAGTTCGTCTTTCTCACCTGTTCCCTGTCGTCTGGTCTCTCTCCTGCCTCAGACCTCTGCTCACACATCCTCTTCTTTCTGCTCAGGAAAATTAACGTCAAAAGGTTCAAACTCACTGAGTGACATGAAGTGAGTTTAAACGAGTTTGTGAACTAATATTTGTGGAAACAGAACTGCTCACATGATCCAGAGGAAGACAGAGAAGAGTAGGATTACTGGGGCCACGACAGAGACTGTTATAACAGCTGGGAACTTCCACGCTCCTAGAAAAGAGAGAACAAATGAAAATCAATACAATGAGCTGCAGTGTAACAGGACGTCACCCAGTAGAGTAAGAACTTGGTTTTATAAACACTGTCTCTAAACTCTTACAACCACTCATGACAGACAACACTCCAGTCTCAAGGACATGAGACGCTGGGAGGAAAAGCTGAGATGTACATTCAAAGATGTTTACAGCTACAGTCCAGACACAGTGTTATGATTTCTGACTCAGTCTGTGTGTCACTCACCTGGAACAACATTCAGATTTAAGGTGGACTTGTGACGTCCTCTTGTGTTCTGGGCTTCACAGTAATAATTCCCACTGTGTTCAGGTCTGAGGTCAGTGATGGTGAAGATGTGTCCTGAAGCTTTTGGTGAGTCTTCATCCTCCTTGTACCAGGTGTAGTTAGCTGCTGGGTTAGCATCACTGCTACAGGTCAGAGTGACTGAACTGCCCTCCACTATCTCAGCAGAGGGACTCACTGACACTGAGGGAAGCTTTGGAGCATCTGGAGATGATTTGACACAAGTCAAAATCTGATGAACATCACCAACAAGGAGTAAAACCTCTCTAAAAAAACCTGGTCAACACCTCAAAGCATTAGTTTGCAGAGAGACTTTTCAAGAGACTAAAAGCTAAAACGTATCATTCATGTGTTGTATGTTATTTTGTCTCTCAGCTGCTGCCTTTGACTCACACTCCACATCAATAGAGATGTGTTCAGACGTCCTCCTCTCCAGCTGATTCTCAGCTGCACAGTGATACTCTCCAGAGTCAGAGGACTGGATGGAGCTGAAGACGAGCTGTGGTTCTTTGTTGAGCAGTGTCAGCTTCTCCTTGTACCAGGTGTATTTAGCTGCTGAGTCAGTGTCACTGCTACAGGTCAGAGTCACTGAGCTGCCCTCCATGATCTCACCTGGAGGATTCACTGACACTGACGGCACCTTCAGAAAATCTGCAGGACAAAACATCAGCATTCGTTTCCTGAGCAGCCATGTTGTGTTGGATTCAAGTGTTTTGTCTCTTAAATACTAGAGAAAACTCACACACTGGGGGAGAGCCATGACTCTCATGTCCCTTTACAGCACAAGAGACCACGTCTCCAGGAGAAAACCTGTCTGTGTAAGAACTTCCCTCCTTCATGATTTTCTCTCCGTTCCTGATCCAGACGTAGGAAAGACCATCAGCTGGACTGCAGCTGCTGAGACACTTCAGCTCTGCCTCAGTATGAGACTGATGGACTGTTATTGTTCTGGTCACCTGCAGCTCCAGAGCTGGATACAGGAGGAAGAACCCACAGTGTTAGTGGTTCACATGAAAACATCACAGAGAATAAAAAGTGGATGTGGTCATCAGATATATATTCTTTGTTGTGATGAAGCAGCTTCTTATAGTGTTTCTCTCTGTTGTAAATACTCAGTAATCTCCCTGTTTAACTGCACAGCTTGATAAATATAATCCTTGTAACTCCAACAGCCGTTTGAGCTTCATCACTGATCTACAAAGATTTGTTCAAGGATCATTTCATCATGTTCACAGCAGCTCCTCACATCCACCTACAGCCCTTTAAGGTGCTTCATTAAAATGTGATACACACAAGTTTTAATGATGTTTCTGTGTTTGTCAGTTTGTGTTCTTACCTGTGACAGTCAGAGTTGTACCAGGTAAATGAGTCTCCTGTTCAAAGCTTTGTCTCTGGAACGTGAAGTGATAGTGAGCTGAATCTGTCTCTGTCAGGTCAGTGATTCTCAGAGTGGAGTGTCCTGTATTTATCTTTGTTGATGTTGATGTTGATGTTGATGTTGATGTAACCTGAACACGACCTGAATATTCAGAGTCTTTACTAAGATCCTCAGGCTCTGAGGGATTCTGCCAACGACGACTACGTTCAGGACTGAACCAGAAACTTGATTTAACATTATAATAACTGCTGTAAGTACAAGAAATCTCCACTGATGATCCTTTGACGGCACAGATTCTTCTGTCAGTGTAAATCACTCTGTTGCAGTCTTTACTTAAGACACCTGAAAGATGAAATGTTTCATTAAACCAGAGCAGCACCTACATGTTTAAAGACACAGTTGTGTTGTTTAATCAGAGCAGAGTTCAATACAATAATATGGTGTTAATATAGAAACAGAAAACTGAATCCTCCATATTATAGATACATGCAGTCATGTGCAGTAGGTTAAATGTGCCACCAGGTGGTGATATGTCAGTGGAAGACTGAAGTCAACTCACAGACTGGAGGTGAAGGGAAGTCCTCATGTCCTTTAAGAGCACAGCTGAAGCTGTCTGAAGGATCAAAGTAGGCTGAAAATGAAGGTGTTTCTCTCCCAGTTTTCTGTCCATTCTTGTACCAAGTGAAGGAAGAATGATCAGGTGGACGACAACTGCTGAGACATTTCAGCTCTGCCCCGTAACAGCTGTTTGTCGAGGAGGTCACCTGCACCTGTAGACCTGGATTTCCATGAAGAAAAGGAAATATATTGTTTATTCAGTGTGAACACATGGAAGTCAGTTTTTGACCCTTTAGTTTCTTCTCCTGGAGTCATCATGTGACCTGAATGTGAATATCTGATCACACAGTAATGTCCCTATGTGAGCCTAGAGGGGAGTTACCATCATCTCCTCATATATAACCAGTCACCATCATGTGAGCCAGAGTTCACACTGAAGCCCATTAAGTCATTAGTAAGTGGAGCTCTGAGCTCAGATTGTCTCCATCTTTCATTAACACAGCTGTTTCTGTTGATCTGAACATCTGGAACAGAAACATACTCAAATCAAATCATTACCTGTGACAGACAAAGTGACTCCAGCTTCACCAGTGTGTTTCTCTCCTGCTTTGTTTGTTGTCAAGCTGAGCTTGTAAACAGCTGAGTCGCTCTCTCTCAGGTCTGTGATTGTCAGAGTGCAGTCGTTGTCACCACAGAGATACTGAACACGACCTGAGTGCTCTGAGTCTGCTCTCAGATCCACAGGTTCAGTACCAGTGGATTTAGTGAACCACAGTCTTTCTACAGCTGTAGTATCATCATCAGTTCTCCAGTCTGGGTCTCTGTAGCTGCAGCTGATGTCCACTGTTGATCCTACTACAGCACAGATCTGAGTTGGAGCACAGGTCAGTCTCCAGTCATTCTGACCCTGTATCACTGTAACACAGAGCACAGCACACGTCACAGTCACATTGTGATGTGTGTGAATCTTAACGCAGCTTTAATGAAGAGTTCAAGAAGAACAAATAACGACTATTATTAAAACATGTGAAATGTACTTTGTCATTTCCTCTGTTCACTCTGTGGTCAGTTTGCTGTTTGCTCTGAATGTATGTTTGTATTCACACATTCTGCTGAACACAACAGTCAATCAGGAAGGGGAGGGTCACTGTGAAACATACATGGACTGGAAACATCACACTGAATATCATTAACAAAGTTAACTGGCACAGTCTAGTTCCTCATTCTGAGCCTTGGTAGCTGTTCTCTTGTCGTGTTCAACAGAACGTACAGGCATTTGTAGATAAACTCTACAGTTACTGAATCCTTCAGATGAAGCAGCTCCATTTATACAGTTGATTCAAACAGCACTATCCTCACTGTGTAATAACACTCACCACTTCAATGTTGAGCTTCAGGTATGTGGATGCAGATATGAGGTCGTATCAAGCATTAAACATGTAAAAACAACTAGTGAAGAATTATCTCTTGACTCAAAGCTGTTTCATCTTGGTCTGAGTGTGTGAACTAAATGTCCTACAAAGTAAATGGACATGTACAGTACCTGGTAGAGTGAGAAGAAGGACCAGGACAAATCCACTTGATGCTGCTGTTAAACTCATCACTGCTCCTCTCGTCTCTCTGTGTGACTTCAGACACAATAAAACACATCAGCTGCTAAACAGTGTGTGAAAGAAACATTAAACTGATCAAACACCAGCTCTGGTCTGACAAGACAGGAGGGCGATGATCGTCTGTGCACAGAGACACAAGTCAAGCTGTTAAAACAAGACACACTTCCTTCCTCTTTACATCATGAATATTCATGAGGTCAGTACAAGTGTGAACTACAGTCATGTTGTCGTCTTACAAACTACTGAGGAAGTCCTGAGAGTCAAAGGAGAACTGATTAAAAACTACAGGTTCATTATGTGTTTTCTCAGCGACAGTATCACGGCCATTTACCCTGGATGGGAAACTGTAGGTGCAGTTTATTTCCACTGTTGATCTTTTTAGAGGCACAGATCTGAGTGTGAGCGTAATTCACTCCGCAGTCTTTCTGTCCCTGTATCACTGTAACAGAGAGCACAGCACAAACCGCAGTCAGACTCATACACACATAGCACAGCATGTGACAAACACATAACTACTTCGATGTCTGAAATGTGTTTGTTTCTTCCTCTCTGTTCAACTACAGTGAGCTTTTACTTGTATGTACATTAGCAGTTGAATTGAGTTGCTAAATTATGGGATAGTATCGTGGCTGTGAATCATACAGGGAGTGGAAATGTCACTGACATTAACAAGTCACCAAAAGAGGGACAAAAGACAACATTTGGTTCCAACATCACAGGAAGAAGGGACATGTTTGACCAAAGTTAATGTAGAGGAACAGTACTAGGACCTGAACCAGGACCAACAAAACCGGAACCGGTACCAGAATCCGAACTGGGACCCAAACCGGAAGCGGTAATAGAACCCGAACCAGGACAGGAATCGGGACTGATCGTAACCGGCACCGGAACCCGAAATGGTACCGATACCCAAGCCCGAATCGGTACCGAAACCCCGAACCGGGACCAGAACCGGGACCGTTACTGGGATCAGAACCAAGACCAGTACCGGAACCTGAACCGGTACCGGGACCAGAATCCGGAACGGAATCTGAACTGATACCGGAACCGGAATACAAACCCCTAACCGGTACGCGAACCCGACCAGAACCAGGACTGGGAGCAGTTCTCTTCCAACGCTTCCAAATACATCTTCTGTATTTGACTTCACATCGCTATGAACTGTGGGTAATTTTCTGAAGCAAAGTCAGTGTCAGTGCTGACTGAAAGTGAGAGAGCATAGACTGACTTGATGATGTGACAATGGGACACTCACTCACTTCATGTGAACGAGCCTAATCCATATACAGTTGATGGTCTGTAAGAGACCGGACTAGAAAATAGCCATGAACAGGAGGGACCAGAGCCAGGACTTTGGGGCCGGGACAGTGCCGGAACGGGTACCAGAACCACCATAACTGGTAAGGGTATCAGTACAATACACTGATGTTACCGTAACCTGAACACGAACACGAACCAGTACTGGAATCAGAGCCGGTACCGGAATCAGAACCGGTACCGATACCCGAGCCCGAGCCGGTACCGGAACTCGAACCGGTACCGATACCGGGACCAGAACCGGGACCGGAATCCAAAGCGGGACCGGTACCGGTACCGGAACCAGGACCGGGACCGGGACCGGGACTCGAACCTGGATTGGAGCCCGAACCAGAACCTGAAACGGGACCGTAACCTAAACTGGTACCAGAACCAGGACCGGTACCGGACCGCAAACTGGAACTCGAACTCGAACTGTGACCAGAACCCGTACCGATACCCAACCGGTACTGGGACCCAGACCAGAATCGGGATTGGGACCAGTACTTGAACAGTGACCAGGAGTGTTTCGTTCCAATGCCTCGGTCGACATCTCCTGTATTTGACTTCACATCACAATGACTTGACAACTGACTTGATGATGTGACAATGGGACACTCACACACTTCATGTGAACGACGATACAGTCTATGGTCTGTAAGAGCCTGGACTGGAACTCAGACATTAACATAACGGACCAGGCCGGGGACACAGCAAAGTCAGGGGCCAGGCTGCGGACACAAGGGCCTAATTCCCTGCCTCTCAGGCCCAGAACCCTGACTGACCTCAAAAATGTCAGCTGTAAGTGATTGAGTGTGAGAGCCTGAAAGGGTCCAGCTGCTGTGATAGAATTGGGACAGGACTGAGATCTCTACATAAACTGACTTGATGATGTGACAATGGGACACTCACTCACTTCACGTGAACAAGCCTAAGTCATATTCAGTCTATGGTCTGTATGAGACCGGACTGGAACATAGCCATGAACATGATGGGCCAGAGCCAGGTCTGTGCCGGAAAGGCTATCAGAACCACCATAACCAGAACGGGTACCAGTACAATACCAGAAGACTGACGTTACCGGAAGTCGAACGGTTTCCGGTTCTGATTCTGGTACTGGTACCGGAACCCGAACTGGTATCGGAACTGGTACCGGAATCCGAACCTGTACTGATACCTGAGCCTGAACCGGTACCGCAACCCGAACCGATACCAGAACCCGAACTGGGACCAGGACCCGTACCGTAACTGAACCGGGACCGGAATCCAAACCGATACCGGAATCGGTACCGGAATCTGAACAGATACCAATACCCGAGCCGGAGCCGGTACCGAAACCAGAACCGGGACTGGGATCAGAACTGATATCGGAACCTGAAGCAGTACGGGAAAAGAACTGGGACCATAATCCGAACTGATACCAGAAGCGGTACACGAACCCGAACCGGTACCAGAACCCGACCAGAACCAGGACTGGGAGTAGTTCTACTCCAGTGCTTCCAACTACGTCTTCTGTATTTGAAGACTGACGTTAACGGAACCCGAACACGAATCGGTACCGGAATCATAATGGTACTGGTACCGGTTTGGTTTCCGGTTCTGATTCCGGTACCGGTACCCGAACCCAAATCCGAACCAGTATCGGAACCAGTATCAGAATTCGACCCTGTACCGATACCCGAGCCTGAACCGGTACCACAACCTGAACTGATACCGCAACCCAAATCGATACCAGAACCAGGAGATCGATACCAGGAGGCTCCAGCAGATCATCTGTCTGCTGTGAGGAGCAGTTTGGAAACAGAGCGACCTGATGACACTGTACAACGGTAAGGAAGTGGAGGAGAAAACTCCGACTGAGAAAAAAAAAAACCTGAGATGCTCTATATCAAACCAAACTGTGACTTGAACTGAACTGAACTGTCCCACCCCCTGAAAATGAACTTGTGTCATCCTCCCAAACTCAACACATTCTCTGGTTTCTTCAGGATTCAGCACATTTTCCTTCAAAAGTTGAATATCTGACTTTATTCACGACCACCGTGTCCTGTTGTGGGTGTAATTCTTCCTTCCTTCTGGTTTCTAATTCTTTATCTGCCCTTTTTATCCGAGTGGAGCTGAGTTTTTCTACAAATGTGGGGGTTGGGGCTCCTAAATGATGTGAACTATCCTACTGGTGCACCCTCACTGATGAAAAGAACTAAACTAAAATGTATTTATATCCAAGTTTTCTATCTTGTTACAGGAGTATCCAAAATCAAGTTGTTCTTAAAAAAAAAAGAAAGAAAAAAGGTACTGCGGTAGAAAAACTGTGGCTCGCTGGATGCTCCTGAAATACTCCCAGTCGTCCCCGTCTGGAAGAATCTGTGCCTCGGAGGCCACCGTCACTTCGCCAACAGGAGGGGTGAGCGCGGCATTCTAGAATCTGAACGTTCGATGTCACGGCCCCGCCCACATTTTACACACTGGACCTTTAACTGCCTCTGTGAGCTCAAGCCCTGCACTCTTAAAGTGACAGTAACATAAAAACGACGACTAACAAAACGTCCCTTTTTAACTAAATATGAACTAAATCAAATGAATTTAACTGACTTTTGTTTATTTACAATTAACATATTATTCAATCAGATCAATTATTTATTTACATCCACATAAACTTTCCCACATATACAACAAAAACACACTTTGTCTCCCACAAACAGGACAAGAGTCCACCTGATGGACAGAGCAAGTAAGCAGTAAGTTCAGGACGTGTCATTACATCACACTGATCACCAACACTTTACACGTATTACAGTTTATTACAGTTCATTTTATTTGAATTGTTGCGTTAGTTATCAATAATGGAAATGACCTACACTCTGATTTTGATGCTCTTTAAATAAAAACTACATATTGAACTCTTCATATTAGTAAATCGTGATAAACCACTGAACTGTGGTCGTTTCATCCACATAGATGAAAGTGGTGAAAACAAAACAACAGATTTGAACTTTATCCGTCTTCATAGCTGCTCCATGAAATAATAATACTTCCTGATTCCATCAGGTGAGTCCCACCTTTACTGCAGCAGCATCTGAAAACATCACATCAAACCTGTGTAAAGTTACAGTTGTGATTGTAAATGTGGAGTCTGCATGTTATTGATCTGTTGTTACTGAATGTGAGAGGCTCTGACCTGACTGCAACTTCACACCAGGTCTTCCTGCTCCTCTCTGTCTTCTGTCTGTGCTGCTGTGGTGACGTCCTCATAAACAGGACCAGAGTCCACCTGATGGACAGAGGGGACAACATGAGACTCATTCATGAAACCTGATCAAATTGTGTTAGTGTTGTAGGGCCTCTCTGTCTCTCACCTCCATCATCTCCACAGCTTCTTTTGGTTCAGGGTTTGAACTCAGAGTTTTCTTCTTCCTGGATTCAAACCAACAACAAACACAAAATATAACATTAATGAAATGACAGAAAACCAAAAACTACAGGAGTTTGGAGAAGAAAATCAAAGAGCAGTGAGTGAACTGATGGATTTTTATACTTTTACCTCATCAACAGACTGAAGACAACCAGTGTGATCAGCATCAGGACCATCAGAGTCAACCTCATGGTGTTCATGATCATTACTGGTTCACCTGACAGGAGATATGAGCAGTGAGGTTGATGAGCTGTGGTGCAGTAAACAGATGTGTGATGATGAATGTGCACAACTCACCTGGAACAACAGTCAGATTTAAGGTGGACTTGTGACGTCCTCTTGGGTTCTGGGCTTCACAGGAATAATTCCCACTGTGTTCAGGTCTGAGGTCAGTGATGGTGAAGATGTGTCCTGAAGCTTTTGCTGAGTCTTCATCCTCCTTGTACCAGGTGTAGTTAGCTGCTGGGTTAGCATCACTGCTACAGGTCAGATTGACTGAACTGCCCTCCACTATCTCAGCAGAGGGACTCACTGACACTGAGGGAAGCTTTGGAGCATCTGGAACAACAAACATCAACAACACACTTTAACTGCAGAGATACATGTTGTAATGAAACGGTTATATGTTTGACAGCATGAGAAATAATTAGCGTGGGGTGGGAAGGGAGAAGGGCATATACACTTTATAATAAACTGTCTGACTCACATTTGACATCAATAAAGATGTGTGCCCAGTTGCCCCCCATCTTATTCTCAACAAAACAGAGATACTGTCCAGACTCAGAGGGCTGGATGGAGCTGAAGACCAGCTGTGGTTGGTCACTCAGATGTTTCTTGTCCTTCACCCTGTACCAGGTGTAGTTAGCTGCTGGGTTAGCATCACTGCTACAGGTCAGAGTGACTGAACTGCCCTCCACTATCTCAGCAGAGGGACTCACTGACACTGAGGGAAGCTCTGGATTATCTGGAGGAGGGAACATGAGGAGAAGTGAACTTTAACTGTCTTTTCACAGTACAAGTGAATATGATGTAGCTGATAGTTTATACAGAGGTTGATCCAGTATGAGACATAAAGTGTGTAGTGGAAGGTTTTACTTTGACATTGTATTAGTGACACTGTGGAGTAAACTCACAGACTGGAGGAGAGCGCTGATCCTCACATCCTTTAAGAGCACAGGAATATCTGTTGTCATCATTATCAGAGACTCTAATGGAAAATGTTTCCTCCTCCATCTTCAGCTCGTTCTTGTACCAGACAAATGAAGGAGGAGCTTTAAAACTGCTGTGACACTTGAGCTCTACCTGGTCTGATGATCTTTCCACCAGCACCTGGAGGTCTGGATCTGTGAAGAAAGAACAGACAGGAACTAAACCAGAAAAGTACAAACACAGAGACAAATAAAGATTCTCAGTCGTCAATGACTCGAACCAAACTGATCAATATTCCAGAGAAAACGTTACCTCTGATTGACAAAGTCACTCCAGGTTCCCCTGTGTATTTCCATACTTTGTCTTTTATTAATCTGAACTTGTAAACAGCTGAGTCGCTCTCTCTCAGGTCTCTGATCCTCAGAGTGCAGTGTGTCATCATACGACACTCATATACAACACGACCTGTGTAGTCTGAGTCTGTTGTCAGATCCACAGCATCATAATCACCCCCTTTAATGAACCAGTATGTAACATGGCCCTCGTACTTGTCTGGGTAACTGTATCTGCAGCTCGTTTCCACTGTTGATCCTTTAGAGGCACAGATGTGAGTGTCAGTGTAAGTCACTCTCCAGTCACTCTGACCCTGTATCACTGTAACACAGAGCACAGCACAAACCACAGTCAGACTCACAACAACACAGTCAAGTTTGATGGAGCTTATTCAACATGTGAACCTGCTACATGACTAAAACACCTCTCATGGTCTCTTCCTTTTCATTCACTTTCAAACTCATCCTGTTCATAAGTGTCTGATGTTGTTGATGTTGTAGCTGGATGAAGCCACAGTGAACAGACATGGAGGAGTCCAAACAGAAAACCACTGGACCTGTGAGTCTTAATGCAGCTGTAATGAACAGTGTGAGGAGGAAAAAATAATGATAATAATCATTAGATTGTGAAACGTCCTTGGTTTGTTTCCTCTTTCTTCACTCTGTGGTCAGTTTGCTGTGTACTTTGAACGGATGTATTCACCCTTATCTGCCACTGTGATATTAGATAAAGACAGAGACGTCACTGTGAAACATACATGGACCGGAAACATCACACTGAATATCATTAACAAAGTTAACTGGCACAGTCTGGTTCCTCATTCTGAGCCTTGGTAGCTGTTCTCTTGTTGTGTTCAACAGAACGTACAGACATTTGTAGATAAACTCTACAGTTACTGAATCCTTCAGATGAAGCAGCTCCATTTATACAGTTCATTCAAACAGCACTATCCTCACTGTGTAATAACACTCACCACTTCAATGTTGAGCTTCAGGTATGTGGATGCAGATATGAGGTCGTATCAAGCATTAAACATGTAAAAACAACTAGTGAAGAATTATCTCTTGACTCAAAGCTGTTTCATCTTGGTCTGAGTGTGTGAACTAAATGTCCTACAAAGTAAATGGACATATACAGTACCTGGTAGAGTGAGAAGAAGGACCAGGACAAATCCACTTGATGCTGCTGTTAAACTCATCACTGCTCCTCTCGTCTCTCTGTGTGACTTCAGACACAATAAAACACATCAGCTGCTCAACAGTGTGTGAAAGAAACATCAGTCTGATCAAACACCAGCTCTGGTCTGACAAGACAGGAGGGTGATGACCGTCTGTGCACAGAGACACAAGTCAAGCTGTTAAAGGAAGACGAACAACTTCCTCTTTACATCATGAATATTCATGAGGAAGTGTGAACTACAGCCATGTTGTCGTCTTACAAACTACTGAGGAAGTCCTGAGAGTCAGAGGAGAACTGAAGAACTGATCAAAAACCCAAAAAGGTTTTTATCAATATGATCTTTCTGATCTTTAATTCAAACTGTCTTTAACTTAAACTGTCCTGTAGCATCAGAAAAACCAAACCAGTTCACCAAAAAGACAGTCCACCACTTCAGAGACAGCAGAGACACAAGGAGGCCGTGGTCTGGGATTCAGACCATCAAGGAGTACAAACCTCCATCACAGACCTGTGACCGCCACATCTGTCTGAACAAACTCAGTTACTGTTCGTACAGTTTGAGGCACAAACAAACTGAGACACCTGAAAGATTAAAGTATTTTAACAGGAAAACAACTGTGTCTTTCAAAATCCAACACAAAGGGTCTTGACAATACACAAAGCATAAAACTGAGTTCTTTATATATTAAATGTATGTCTTGATGAGGCTGCATGCACCACCAGGTGGTGCTATGTAACTGGAAGACTGAAGTAAACTCACAGACTGCAGGTGAAGGGAAGTCCTCATGTCCTTTAAGAGCACAGCAGGAACTACCCACAGGTTCAGTGAAGGCTGAAAAACACACTCCTGTTGACATTTTCTTTCCCTTTTGGTACCACATGAAGGAAGACTGATCAGGTAGATGACAACTGCTGCTCCGCCCACTCCTCATACTTACTCAATAGACGCTTTACACCAGGGCCGTCAAACTACACTTACAAAGAAGAGTATGTTATTAACTCATAAATAACAATAAGGGTTGTTTCAGGTTACAACTATATTGATTAGGTTTTGGGTGAAGTTGAAAGGCTGATGCTGTCGTCCTTGAACGCCCCAAGTAGATCCCTCCTCACCCTGAGACACCACAGCACACACCATCCTCGTCCATTGGTAAAGTTCTGAAAATAACAATAAACACAAAACCAAATGCAAGCACAACTGTTAAATCACACACACACACACACACACTGCAGGTGGAGTCTGCAGGCTTTTTCTAAGAAGCAAAATATAGTCTTAAGAAATCCTGCTTAATCGTCAGCTTTGATTGATCTTCTACTCAGGTGTGGATGGGACGTTTCTGGGCGGGAGTCAGTGTTGTATCTCCAGCTAGTGACAGAGTGCAGCTGAAGTTGCATGAGTAGGCCCCGCTAGCCGCCACCGTGACGCCCCTCCCATTTGTCGCAGCCTATCCCTCGAGGCTCCTGTTGCCAGTGACGGCCAGCGCTTCACTGTATTTCTGTTTCTTTGCTGTCCTGACAGCTGCTGCTGTCAGGGTAGGAGGTGTTCACAGTTGAGCCCGAGAAGTATTTGTTTTCTGGCTGGATGTCTGACACTGTTTCGCCCTGGTCAGCGAGTCTGTGCTGTGCTGGTTGTCACCTGTGCTTGGTCCTGTTTAGATTCAATATTGAAAACATCTGTTCACACAAGTTCAAGTTTGTCTTTATTGGCAGGCAGAGCGTCAAAGCTGCAACAAAATCTATACAACAGAAATACACTCTTATGCTTGTAATATTGCAACGGCACTGGCAGCATGAAGTCGGAGCTGTGGCATCAAGTCAGGGGGAAGACAACAGTAAAAGTTCTCGATTGCAGCACCTGGAGCTTTGAAGCTCTTTTCACTCCATCTGAAGGTGATTTCGACTGTGAAAGGTTTGGCAGAGATGGCAAAGCCTGGGTGATGTGTTCTGAAGTCAGACAGGTGCTGATCAAACTGATTAATTAACCAGCTCACTTTGGTAGCCGACCGAGTCAATGAAGAAACACTGGGAACTGAGGCTGAGACGGTCTGACAAACAGGAAGGTGGGCAAGATTGTCCTGTTTCCGTTGGGACTTCCATAGGTGAAGTTTTTACGCTGGAAAGCTCTGATCATGTGGGACATCTGTGTGAAGACTTGTTTTTGCGTCCCTGCAGCCTCTGATCCAGCTGGGACGAGATGCTCGGTCATGTCACAAAAAATCACAAGGCCAGGTTGGAGCGGACAGCTCAGGAGAAGGGTTTCCTTTACTTTGTTCCCTAAGCTCACTGATGCTGTTGACAGTGTTATTTAACATTAAAAGCTTTTCCTGCTTGCTCGCTCGTTTGAGCGTCTATAATAACCTATAACAGGTAAGTGTCCACACCTTGACAGAGCACAAGCTCAGTCATGTGGTGTCCATTCAGTCTAGTAAATAACAAATAATACAATGATAAAATATATTACAGTAAAACTGTCTCTCTGTAACAACGACAGGATCAAACAGAAACAGAAATGTGATGTAAACCACTGTGTTTTAATCCCCATTATATTTGAACTCCATCACGACTTAATCACAAAGCACTGTGCTGCTGCTTCAGCTAATTGCTCTTAGCACATGGTCATAAGTGAAGGAGACTGAGGTGAGTGTATTACATGTTGATCAGCTCCTCTCTTCTAACAGAGCAACAGAGCCAAACAATCTGTTATTGATCAACCTAGAATTGATCTGGTGACTTTACAGCTGGAGAATCTGAGTGAAAACTAATCTACTAAACAAGTGAAACAAAGAGATCAGTAAAAAAAAGTGTTGTATGGACACAACAAGGATTACTCCTTTTGTGGCATCACTGTCACCTTGACCTTTGACCCGAACTGTGCTTGATGATGATTTTCTATGATTTGTCTCTTCACTACCATCTAGTGGCAGAGAGAGGAAACTACAACCAATTATCAAATGGTCATTATTGTCCAGAACCTCAGTGATTTAATGTTGGTGTTTCACTTACATGGTACAAACCTACTTTACCTGTTAGTTCACCAAGACACAGGTTTGGTTTTATATCAGTCTTGTTGATATGAAATCAATATTATTCAGGCCAGTGTCCACACCTCCACCAAACACAGAAATACTCAGGTGAGGTGGTGTCATGTCGCTAAGATAAAAAACAAAATGCATAAATGACACAAATGTGTTTGATTGTGTCAAAGCTAAAATGCAGCGTGAAGCCTAATGTTCACCAAAAACAGGATGAACAGCTGGTGTCCAAAGTTATGGACAAAACAACTTGGTGGTGGTGGACAAAGCTGTGACCCAGCACAGAGACACAGGTCTGAGTTTCTGGTAGCGGTACCTCTGGCTCAGCTCATAACTATCTGTGTCCACAGACAGGAAGTGGTGAGGGATGACGTCTCTTCTCTCTTCCAGCTCCTGTGGCTCTGTTGGAGCAGCTGCATGGAGACAGAAGGAGGAGGTCAGCTGACCACAAACATGTCACACAATGACACATTCACTATTTATCCAGTAGCTCATTGACTCTGTAGAAATTAAAAGGCCAAATTCAAACTGTGTTGTGTTGATGAGACAATGATTTTCTTCCAGAGGAATAATAGAAAAAACATTTACCATGTCGACTAAAGAGTCAGTGTCTTCTGAGGGGTTGGTTGACTGAGCTGTACAGAGCAGCTGGATCCTCTGAAGCTTCCTGACCTCTGGTTCTGAGAGAGACAGACATCACATCAGGACATCATAAAGACATATATACTCTGCTCTTACTGTCAGAGATGGGAACATCCAGTCATCATAAATGTAGAAAAACAGTGCAACTGAATGACTGATACTGATGTTCATGTGTGAGGAGCTGCTCACCTCAGGGCTGGACCGGCACAGTGGTTTAATCTCACAGCATCGTACACAACTGCTTCTTCTTCCTTCTTTACCTTCTTGTGTCTTCTGGCCTGAGCCACACCGTCGTTGGAGTAAACAGCTTGGTCTTCAGAAAAGTGGACACTGGCATAGACAAGATGATGCTCAGATGGTTGTGTCTGTAGACAGAGGACAACACACACATTTAGTTTCCTGAACACAATATACCACCGCAGCACCGTGCCGCCCAAACATCAACATGCACTGGAGTGGATGAGTTCATCTTTCTCACCTGTTCCCTGTCGTCTGGTCTCTCTCCAGCCTCAGACCTCTGCTCACACATCCTCTTCTTTCTGCTCAGGAAAATTAATGTCAAAAGGTTCAAACTCACTGAGTGACATGAAGTGAGTTTAAATGAGTTTGTGAACTAATGTTTGTGGAAACAGAACTGCTCACATGATCCAGAGGACGACAGAGAAGAGTAGGATTACTGGGGCCACGACAGAGACTGTTATAACAGCTGCTAACTTCCACGCTCCTAGAAAAGAGAGAACAAATGAAAATCAATACAATGAGCTGCAGTGTAACAGGACGTCACCCAGTAGAGTAAGAACTTGGTTTTATAAACACTGTCTCTAAACTCTTACAACCACTCATGACAGACAACACTCCAGTCTCAAGGACATGAGACGCTGGGAGGAAAAGCTGAGATGCACATTCAAAGATGTTTACAGCTACAGTGCAGACACAGTGTTATGATTTCTGACTCAGTCTGTGTGTCACTCACCTAATACAACATTCAGATTTAAGGTGGACTTGTGACGTCCTCTTGTGTTCTGGGCTTCACAGTAATAATTCCCACTGTGTTCAGGTCTGAGGTCAGTGATGGTGAAGATGTGTCCTGAAGCTTTTGGTGAGTCTTCATCCTCCTTGTACCAGGTGTAGTTAGCTGCTGGGTTAGCATCACTGCTACAGGTCAGGTTGACTGAACTGCCCTCCACTATCTCAGCAGAGGGACTCACTGACACTGAGGGAAGCTTTGGAGCATCTGGAGATGATTTGACACAAGTCAAAATCTGATGAACATCACCAACAAGGAGTAAAACCTCTCTAAAAAAACCTGGTCAACACCTCAAAGCATTAGTTTGCAGAGAGACTTTTCAAGAGACTAAAAGCTAAAACGTATCATTCATGTGTTGTATGTTGTTTTGTCTCTCAGCTGCTGCCTTTGACTCACACTCCACATCAATAAAGATGTGTTCAGACGTCCTCCTCTCCAGCTGATTCTCAGCGGCACAGTGATACTCTCCAGAGTCAGAGGACTGGATGGAGCTGAAGACGAGCTGTGGTTCTTTGTTGAGCAGTGTCAGCTTCTCCTTGTACCAGGTGTATTTAGCTGCTGAGTCAGTGTCACTGCTACAGGTCAGAGTCACTGAGCTGCCCTCCATGATCTCACCTGGAGGATTCACTGACACTGACGGCACCTTCAGAAAATCTGCAGGACAAAACATCAGCATTTGTTTCCTGAGCAGCCATGTTGTGTTGGATTCAAGTGTTTTGTCTCTTAAATACTAGAGAAAACTCACACACTGGGGGAGAGCCATGACTCTCATGTCCTTTACAGCACAAGAGACCACGTCTCCAGGAGAAAACCTGTCTGTGTAAGAACTTCCCTCCTTCACGATTTTCTCTCCGTTCCTGATCCAGACGTAGGAAAGACCATCAGCTGGACTGCAGCTGCTGAGACACTTCAGCTCTGCCTCAGTACGAGACTGATGGACTGTTATTGTTCTGGTCACCTGCAGCTCCAGAGCTGGATACAGGAGGAAGAACCCACAGTGTTAGTGGTTCACATGAAAACATCACAGAGAATAAAAAGTGGATGTGGTCATCAGATATATATTCTTTGTTGTGATGAAGCAGCTTCTTATAGTGTTTCTCTCTGTTGTAAATACTCAGTAATCTCCCTGTTTAACTGCACAGCTTGATAAATATAATCCTTGTAACTCCAACAGCCGTTTGAGCTTCATCACTGATCTACAAAGATTTGTTCAAGGATCATTTCATCATGTTCACAGCAGCTCCTCACATCCACCTACAGCCCTTTAAGGTACTTCATTAAAATGTGATACAAGTTTTAATGATGTTTCTGTGTTTGTCAGTTTGTGTTCTTACCTGTGACAGTCAGAGTTGTACCAGGTAAACTGCTCCTCCATTCAAACCATCTAGTTTTGAACGTGAAGTGATAGTGAGCTGAATCTGTCTCTGTCAGGTCAGTGATTCTCACAGTGGAGCGTCCTGTCTCTGTTTCAACAACATGAACACGACCTGAATATTCAGAGTCTTTACTAAGATCCTCAGGCTCTGAGGGATTCTGCCAACGACGACTACGTTCAGGACTGAACCAGAACTTTGATTTAACATCATAATAACTGTTGTAAATACAAGAAATCTCCACTGATGATCCTTTGAAGGCACAGATTCTTCTGTCAGTGAAAATCACTCTGTTGCAGTCTTTACTTAAGACACCTGAAAGATGAAATGTTTCATTAAACCAGAGCAGCACCTACATGTTTAAAGACACAGTTGTGTTGTTAAATCAGAGCAGAGTTCAATACAATAATATGGTGTTAATATAGAAACAGAAAACTGAGTCCTCCATATTATAGATATATGCAGTCATGTGCAGTAGGTTAAATGTGCCACCAGGTGGTGATATGTCAGTGGAAGACTGAAGTCAACTCACAGACTGGAGGTGAAGGGAAGTCCTCATGTCCTTTAAGAGCACAGCTGAAGCTGTCTGGAGGATCGAAGTAGGCTGAAAATGAAGGTGTTTCTCTCCCAGTTTTCTGTCCATTCTTGTACCAAGTGAAGGAAGAATGATCAGGTGGACGACAACTGCTGAGACACTTCAGCTCTGCCCAGTAACGGCGGTTTGTCGAGGGGGTCACCTGCACCTGTAGACCTGGATTTCCATGAAGAAAAGGAAATATGTTGTTTATTCAGTGTGAACACATGGAAGTCAGTTTTTGACCCTTGAGTTTCTTCTCCTGGAGTCATCATGTGACCTGAATGTGAATATCTGATCACACAGTAATGTCCCTATGTGAGCCTAGAGGGGAGTTACCATCATCTCCTCATATATAACCAGTCACCATCATGTGAGCCAGAGTTCACACTGAAGCCCATTAAGTCATTAGTAAGTGGAGCTCTGAGCTCAGATTGTCTCCATCTTTCATTAACACAGCTGTTTCTGTTGATCTGAACATGTGGAACAGATCAAATCAAATCATTACCTGTGACAGACAAAGTGACTCCAGCTTCACCAGTGTGTTTCTCTCCTGCTTTGTTTGTTGTCAAGCTGAGCTTGTAAACAGCTGAGTCGCTCTCTCTCAGGTCTGTGATTGTCAGAGTGCAGTCGTTGTCACCACAGAGATACTGAACACGACCTGAGTGCTCTGAGTCTGCTCTCAGATCCACAGGTTCAGTACCAGTGGATTTAGTGAACCACAGTCTTTCTACAGCTGTAGTATCATCATCAGTTCTCCAGTCTGGGTCTCTGTAGCTGCAGCTGATGTCCACTGTTGATCCTACTACAGCACAGATCTGAGTTGGAGCACAGGTCAGTCTCCAGTCATTCTGACCCTGTATCACTGTAACACAGAGCACAGCACACACCACAGTCACATTGTGATATTATCGAGCTGCATCGGTTTGTAAACCTGAGACAAAACTGAACTGATTGTAAAGTTACAGAACTACTTTCCTCTCACATCATCCCACTGTGAGCCAATGAGACAAAGAAGACAAGATTGTAGAGTTAACATGAAGCACCATCATTACATCATTTTCTAATTTTAGCTGAGGCTGCTCTAAATAACTGTAGTAGTTTTGTCCTGATACCAACATTTTGGTATCTGTACCAATACGTGTTTCGATACTTATCCAAATAAAGGGGAAAGACAAAAAATCATGTTAGCATCTACATCCTATCCTTGATTTAAAGTTGTGAACATTAGTCCTGGACGACAGCCATAAGAAAACAGCCTGATAAGACGTGCTCTCTCTCGGCTGTACACTTGAGTTGTTCATATAAAAAAGTACCATCTTTCCCCCCAAACGCAGCATAGTACTGTTTGAATTGCTTTAGTACCGCAGTACCTTTTTAGTACCGGTATACCTAACAAGCTTAGTCTGTAGTGTCAAAGTGGAAATATATTACCTGGTACAGAGAGGAGGAAAATGAAAAGTCCACTCGCTGCTGCTGTTAAAATCATAGCTGCTCCTGTCGTCTCACTTTGCGACATTAGAGACAATGAAATAATCAGAAGGTAAATGATCAATAAGAGTTATATATTAGTTTCATCAAATTCTTCCACTCACAGAGTCGAAGGACGTTGCCTTGGCCTCTGTCCTCAGCAGAGTGAGCGGTAGAAAACACTTCTTTCCTTTCTGTATTGTACAGCGTTGACCGCAGGCCAGGAAATGGCAGCTGTCTGCAGACAACGGAAAGTTTTACACCTACGCTGAGGTGTCAGTTAAGCAGGAACAACTATCTTAAAATCAAATACAACAGCACTGCATGAAGGTTTCAGTGTTGTATGATGTCATTTGCAGAGATCTAAGTCAGATTTTGTCTGTTCACCTGCACTGTGCTAAGCTGACACTTGTTCCTATTATTTTGTCCACCCCCTTTTAAAGTTAACATTCATAACTCTTACAGACACACAGTATAATGCAGGTCTCAGTTCACAGCTACAGGACGTCTGGAAATCCTGAGATTTTCTTTGTATCATTTAAACTTTTCACGAGCTGTGGTGCAGTGAACAGGTGTGTGATGATGAAGGTGCACAACTCACCTGGAACAACAGTCAGATTTAAGGTAGACTTGTGATGTCCTCTTGTGTTCTGGGCTTCACAGGAATAATTCCCACTGTGTTCAGGTCTGAGGTCAGTGATGGTGAAGATGTGTCCTGAAGCTTTTGGTGAGTCTTCATCCTCCTTGTACCAGGTGTAGTTAGCTGCTGGGTTAGCATCACTGCTACAGGTCAGAGTGACTGAACTGCCCTCCACTATCTCAGCAGAGGGACTCACTGACACTGAGGGAAGCTCTGGAGTATCTGGAACAACAAACATCATCAACAGTCATGTGTTTGGCAGCATAAGAAACATTATAGCTGGAAAACATTGTTCTGGTTTCTGATCAGCTTCATATAGATTTTATAATAAACTGTCTTACACATATTTTACATCAATAGAGACGAGTGCTGACGCCCAGAAAAATCATGTCACTTGTTGAAGTTGTTGCTGTTTTAAGTGACAGTGAAGATGAAGACGTCCAAACAGAAAACCAGTGGACCTGTCCATCAAACTGCAGAGAGTGAGAGAAGAATAAATAACTAATAGACCATGAGAAGTTTCATTGCATTGTTTCCTCTGTTCACTCTGTGGTCAGGTTGGGGTCGCTGACAGGTACACCACTGTTAACCACACAGGAAGAAACAGCTGACTGACATCACCTGGTTATTCTGAGCCTTGGTAGCTGTTCTCTTGTCGTGTTCAACAGAACGTACAGACATTTGTAGATAAACTCTACAGTTACTGAATCCTTCAGATGAACCAGCTCCGTTTATACAGTGAAAAGGCTAAAAATGGAAAAGAAAATCTCCGTCAGGACCATTTTACAACAAAAGATGAATTTACGTGGTGTGTTGTTGACTGCGTGGCCAACATTGACTCACTGTGACGTTGTCATGGGAACAGGAACATTCAGCCCCTGATTAAGATGAAACCAGTATAGGTCATAAACCCAGTACATGGATGGACCAGTGTATGCTCTGTCTTGACCAGTTGGAGAGGGTGGGGGGAGAATACAGGGAGGTAGGAAACACTAATATATATTGTTAATCATTATAGTGAACAGTTAATAACAGTGAAACCGATAGGTAATGATGTCATCAATAATAATACTAATGATCAGTGCTGTGGTTGCACATCTGGATCCTGCAGCTCCACAATCAGAGACATCTGCAGAATGAGGGACAGTAGTTAAACAGTTATACATTTGGAAGTTTATGGTTGTTACTTACTAATATTTTATCGATCACCGTGAGACCTGGAAAATATTCGTATCACAGGCGTAAATATCGACGGTGCAACCGGTGCAGCTGCACCGGGGCCGGACGCCGTCAGAGGCCCGTGAAGGAAGAAGAAAACAAGGCAGCTGTGGATGGACTAGCTGGGGGCGGGGCGGTAAGGCGATGCTGATTGGCTGGTCTGGGAGGAGGAACTGATCATTTGTCCAATCACCTTGATGGGCCACCTGTCAGTCATGATTAGTCGCGATGACGTCAGTTGTTTTCAGCAAGAAAAAAAAAGCAAACGAATGAAAGTCGAGGAGAAAAATCGCCTGGCATCGTGTTTAACGAGCCCAAACACAAAAACAGCGCAGAAGAGGAAGGAAAGAAAGAACCAGGATGAGGTCAAAGCAAAAATGACAAAACTAGGTAAGTTTTTACTGCAACCCAGGAAAAAGCCAGCGTCCCGCCGGAGGCTAGCAGCTCGCCAGCCAGCTCCACAAATAAAGCGGCACTGAGCCGACAGCCAGAAGGAGACTTCCCCGCCACTGCAGCTTCAGAGGTCGGACTCGGCGGTGCCCGCCAGTGGACCTGCAGGGATTATTCTGCCCGTGACATTACTGTGCCTCCCGACGCCGAGACAAGAAGCTGTATAACAGCAACTGGTTCATGTACCGGACCAGAGACACGTGTTTCTCCGACCCACACTACACCACCACTACAAGGCAGGTATCTAACTCCCGCTTCCATGGCTGTAGCTCCTCCAGGTAGTAAGCACGAGGCCCGAGATCGTTTTATAAAACAGGGTTTGTTCACAGACACCGACCGACCCGTGAGAAGTGAAGACAAGGAAGGTAAACAATCAGCTGATGCCATGACACAAATACCCCAACAGACGTAGCTCGGAGGCTGCAGACCACCACGAGGGTCAAAACCTGTCTTTCCTTCTTTCTCCGTCTTCTTTGTTTACATTTTAATCTTTGTTACTCTTTATTTTAACTTAACTCTATCGAGTGTGAAGACAACCGACCATGTTGCATGCCATGCTCTGCCAGGAGGTGTGTCATTAAATGGGTACCGTGTAGAAACAAAAACAATGTGCCTTGCCTCAACTCGAACAGATGGGTAGGAACCAAAGAAAAATGAAAATGCATTAAACTGACATGTGAGGCAGTTACAATGGCCGTGTGATATATGGCCTTTATGTTTCTTATAGCTCACCTGTTCTCTTTCTCATTGATTTGGGATAATTGAACAAAAAACAAACCTGTGATGCATTTAATGAAGAAAAACAGTAAAGGCGGGTTCAGATGGCTGTGTAAGAGCAGATCTTGTAATAAGAAGGAAGTTTCTGTCAGAAACAGTTTGGAGACATCATCAGGCTGTGGTCGTTTGAGCCCAGGTCAGTGCTGTTAGACAAGTGTTGATGTGGAGCTTCGGCCGCTGTCCTTGGTGCTGAAAGGCTGCTTTGCAGGGTGAGTGTTGTGTTTAGGGCGGGGGCACAAAACAATATTTGCATATATATTACAGTGAAACTGTCTCTCTGTAACAACGACAGGATCAAACAGAAACAGAAATGTGACGTAAACCACTGTGTTTTAATCCCCATTATATTTGAACTCCATCACGACTTAATCACAAAGCACTGTGCTGCTGCTTCAGCTAATTGCTCTTAGCACATGGTCATAAGTGAAGGAGACTGAGGTGAGTGTATTTACATGTTGATCAGCTCCTCTCTTCTAACAGAGCAACAGAGCCAAACAATCTGTTATTGATCAACCTAGAATTGATCTGGTGACTTTACAGCTGGAGAATCTGAGTGAAAACTAATCTACTAAACAAGTGAAACAAAGAGATCAGTAAAACAAAGTGTTGTATGGACACAACAAGGATTACTCCTTTTGTGACATCACTGTCACCTTGACCTTTGACCCAAACTGTGCTTGATGATGATTTTCTATGATTTGTCTCTTCACTACCATCTAGTGGCAGAGAGAGGAAACTACAGCCAATTATCAAATGGTCATTATTGTCCAGAACCTCAGTGATTTAATGTTGGTGTTTCACTTACATGGTACAAACCTACTTTACCTGCTAGTTCACCAAGACACAGGTTTGGTTTTATATCAGTCTTGTTGATATGAAATCAATATTATTCAGGCCAGTGTCCACACCTCCACCAAACACAGAAACACTCAGGTGAGGTGGTGTCATGTCGCTAAGATAAAAAACAAAATGCATAAATGACACAAATGTGTTTGATTGTGTCAAAGCTAAAATGCAGCGTGAAGCCTAATGTTCACCAAAAACAGGATGAACAGCTGGTGTCCAAAGTTATGGACAAAACAACTTGGTGGTGGTGGACAAAGCTGTGACCCAGCACAGAGACACAGGTCTGAGTTTCTGGTAGCGGTACCTCTGGCTCAGCTCATAACTATCTGTGTCCACAGACAGGAAGTGGTGAGGGATGACGTCTCTTCTCTCTTCCAGCTCCTGTGGCTCTGTTGGAGCAGCTGCATGGAGACAGAAGGAGGAGGTCAGCTGACCACAAACATGTCACACAATGACACATTCACTATTTATCCAGTAGCTCATTGACTCTGTAGAAATTAAAAGGCCAAATTCAAACTGTGTTGTGTTGATGAGACAATGATTTTCTTCCAGAGGAATAATAGAAAAAACATTAACCATGTCGACTAAAGAGTCAGTGTCTTCTGAGGGGTTTGTTGACTGAGCTGTACAGAGCAGCTGGATCCTCTGAAGCTTCCTGACCTCTGGTTCTGAGAGAGACAGAGATCACATCAGGACATCATGAAGACATATATATTCTGCTCTTACTGTCAGAGATGGGAACATCCAGTCATCATAAATGTAGAAAAACAGTGCAACTGAATGACTGATACTGATGTTCATGTGTGAGGAGCTGCTCACCTCAGGGCTGGACCGGCACAGTGGTTTAATCTCACAGCATCGTACACAACTGCGTCTTCTTCCTTCTTTACCTTCTTGTGTCTTCTGGCCTGAGCCACACCGTCGTTGGAGTAAACAGCTTGGTCTTCAGAAAAGTGGACACTGGCATAGACAAGATGATGCTCAGATGGTTGTGTCTGTAGACAGAGGATAACACACGCATTAAGTTTCCTGAACACAATATGAATCAGAATATGTATTGTAAGAAATATATTGTGTAAATATGAAGAGTTCAGTGAAGGTGTCATAGCAAATACACAAACACAGTATAATTATAATATACACTGACAGTATAATTTCATGTAGCAGAACTAGGTTGAAACCTGTGGTGCACCGTGTCGTCGCTGTGTCTGTGGAAGAAAAACTAGACCTTGTACTTGCAGGACGAGACCAGAGTTAGGTCAAGTTGCAAGAATTGTCACTTGGTGCTTTTTCAAAAAAGTTAGTGAAAATCTGCAAACAGCCTCTCTCTCTCACACACACACACACACACACTCTACACCTACTCTCTACAGATAAGTTAGAGTCACCAATCAACCTTCTGTGCATGTCTCTGGACTGTAGGAGGAAGCCGAACAAACCTGGAGAGAACCCACACAGGTAGAGGAGGACATGTAAACTCCACCCAGGCCCAGGAATCAAACCCAGAATTTGCTTACTGACAGGCGGGGGCGGGGGGGGGGGATGGGGGGGGACTAACCACCACAGCACTGTGCCGCCCAAACATCGACATGCACTGGAGTGGATGAGTTCATCTTTCTCACCTGTTCCCTGTCGTCTGGTCTCTCTCCAGCCTCAGACCTCTGCTCACACATCCTCTTCTTTCTGCTCAGGAAAATTAATGTCAAAAGGTTCAAACTCACTGAGTGACATGAAGTGAGTTTAAATGAGTTTGTGAACTAATGTTTGTGGAAACAGAACTGCTCACATGATCCAGAGGAAGACAGAGAAGAGTAGGATTACTGGGGCCACGACAGAGACTGTTATAACAGCTGGTAACTTCCACGCTCCTAGAAAAGAGAGAACAAATGAAAATCAATACAATGAGCTGCAGTGTAACAGGACGTCACCCAGTAGAGTAAGAACTTGCTTTTATAAACACTGTCTCTAAACTCTTACAACCACTCATGACAGACAACACTCCAGTCTCAAGGACATGAGACGCTGGGAGGAAAAGTTGAGATGCACATTCAAAGATGTTTACAGCTACAGTCCAAAGACAGTGTTATGATTTCTGACTCAGTCTGTGTGTCACTCACCTGACACAACAGTCAGATTTAAGGTGGACTTGTGACGTCCTCTTGTGTTCTGGGCTTCACAGTAATAATTCCCACTGTGTTCAGGTCTGAGGTCAGTGATGGTGAAGATGTGTCCTGAAGCTTTTGGTGAGTCTTCATCCTCCTTGTACCAGGTGTAGTTAGCTGCTGGGTTAGCATCACTGCTACAGGTCAGAGTGACTGAACTGCCCTCCACTATCTCAGCAGAGGGACTCACTGACACTGAGGGAAGCTTTGGAGCATCTGGAACAACAAAAATCAACAACACACTTTAAGCAGAGATACCTCTCTAATTAAATGGTCAACACAATCATATCTCCGAGTCTGGCAGCAGAGAAACATAGCTAAAACGCTGTTCTCGTTATTAATCAGTTTCATAGAGATTTTATACTAAACAGCCTTTGACTCACACTCCACATCAATAGAGATGTGTTCAGACGTCCTCCTCTCCAGCTGATTCTCAGCTGCACAGTGATACTCTCCAGAGTCAGAGGACTGGATGGAGCTGAAGACGAGCTGTGGTTCTTTGTTGAGCAGTGTCAGCTTCTCCTTGTACCAGGTGTATTTAGCTGCTGAGTCAGTGTCACTGCTACAGGTCAGAGTCACTGAGCTGCCCTCCATGATCTCACCTGGAGGATTCACTGACACTGACGGCACCTTCAGAAAATCTGCAGGACAAAACATCAGCATTTGTTTCCTGAGCAGCCATGTTGTGTTGGATTCAAGTGTTTTGTCTCTTAAATACTAGAGAAAACTCACACACTGGGGGAGAGCCATGACTCTCATGTCCCTTTACAGCACAAGAGACCACGTCTCCAGGAGAAAACCTGTCTGTGTAAGAACTTCCCTCCTTCATGATTTTCTCTCCGTTCCTGATCCAGACGTAGGAAAGACCATCAGCTGGACTGCAGCTGCTGAGACACTTCAGCTCTGCCTCAGTATGAGACTGATGGACTGTTATTGTTCTGGTCACCTGCAGCTCCAGAGCTGGATACAGGAGGAAGAACCCACAGTGTTAGTGGTTCACATGAAAACATCACAGAGAATAAAAAGTGGATGTGGTCATCAGATATATATTCTTTGTTGTGATGAAGCAGCTTCTTATAGTGTTTCTCTCTGTTGTAAATACTCAGTAATCTCCCTGTTTAACTGCACAGCTTGATAAATATAATCCTTGTAACTCCAACAGCCGTTTGAGCTTCATCACTGATCTACAAAGATTTGTTCAAGGATCATTTCATCATGTTCACAGCAGCTCCTCACATCCACCTACAGCCCTTTAAGGTGCTTCATTAAAATGTGATACACACAAGTTTTAATGATGTTTCTGTGTTTGTCAGTTTGTGTTCTTACCTGTGACAGTCAGAGTTGTACCAGGTAAATGAGTCTCCTGTTCAAAGCTTTGTCTCTGGAACGTGAAGTGATAGTGAGCTGAATCTGTCTCTGTCAGGTCAGTGATTCTCAGAGTGGAGCGTCCTGTCTTTGTTGATATTGATGTTGATGTAACATGAACACGACCTGAATATTCAGAGTCTTTACTAAGATCCTCAGGCTCTGAGGGATTCTGCCAACGACGACTACGTTCAGGACTGAACCAGAACTTTGATTTAACATTATAATAACTGTTGTAAGTACAAGAAATCTCCACTGATGATCCTTTGAAGGCACAGATTCTTCTGTCAGTGTAAAACACTCTGCTGCAGTCTTACTTAAGACACCTGAAGGATGAAATGTTTCATTAAACCAGAGCAGCACCTACATGTTTAAAGACACAGTTGTGTTGTTAAATCAGAGCAGAGTTCAATACAATAATATGGTGTTAATATAGAAACAGAAAACTGAGTCCTCCATATTATAGATACATGCAGTCATGTGCAGTAGGTTAAATGTGCCAGCAGGTGGTGATATGTCAGTGGAAGACTGAAGTCAACTCACAGACTGGAGGTGAAGGGAAGTCCTCATGTCCTTTAAGAGCACAGCTGAAGCTGTCTGAAGGATCAAAGTAGGCTGAAAATGAACGTGTTTCTCTCCCAGTTTTCTGTCCATTCTTGTACCAAGTGAAGGAAGAATGATCAGGTGGACGACAACTGCTGAGACACTTCAGCTCTGCCCAGTCATGGTGTTTTGTCGAGGGGGTCACCTGCACCTGTAGACCTGGATTTCCATGAAGAAAAGGAAATATGTTGTTTATTCAGTGTGAAGTAGGCTTGGGCGGTATCCAAATTTTGATACCGTCAAACTTCCTTCACATTTTACCGGGGTATACGGTATTACCGTGACTAATTAAAAATGAGTACGTTTTCCAACGGAGACTGCCCCTCTTGTATTTTGTTGTTTCGGTGAAGGCCCCCATTATTGTCGGCTGCGTGTAACTGGCGGTGGACTTTGTTGTTGTTGGTCCTGCATCGGTGTCAGTGGGAGGCTTTGAAACTGTTGCACTGAGTGAACTCGGAGCCAAATTCATCCTCGCAGCAGAGAGTGGGTTGTTGATTCGGAGATGCGTCCTTAGGTTAGAGGTGTTTGCATCTCTCGCGGTCACCTTTTTATTGCACAATTACAAATTGCTTCATCAGTATTTACCGGCTCTCCTTTCTCGTTTGCCTGGAACCCGAAATACTCCCAAACTGCAGAAGTTGTGTTCTTTTTGACACCAAGTCACTCAGTGCGGGATCTGCCATCTTTCTCCCCCTCTTTCTCCCGGTGCGTCTCTCTCTCCTCCGCGCTGTCACGTGATGACGTCACGTTCATAAACTTTATGGAAAGTCTCCAGAAGTAGGCTAAAACATAACTGTTTAAGTAAAACGGAAAATTCAACCACACAAGTGCTACTGGACATAGAATAAATTTTAGGCATTAAACGACTTTTATTTAATGTTTAATCTTTATCTCCTGTATAAGTGTATTGCATTTTTTTCATGACGGTATTGGAACTGATACTGCTGCTATTTTTAAACACCGGCAGTATACGGTATTACCGTAATACCGCCCAAGCCTAGTGTGAACACATGGAAGTCAGTTTTTGACCCTTTACTTTCTTCTCCTGGAGTCATCATGTGACCTGAATGTGAATATCTGATCACACAGTAATGTCCCTATGTGAGCCTAGAGGGGAGTTACCATCATCTCCTCATATATAACCAGTCACCATCATGTGAGCCAGAGTTCACACTGAAGCCCATTAAGTCATTAGTAAGTGGAGCTCTGAGCTCAGATTGTCTCCATCTTTCATTAACACAGCTGTTTCTGTTGATGTGAACATCTGGAACAGAAACATACTCAAATCAAATCATTACCTGTGACAGACAAAGTGACTCCAGCTTCACCAGTGTGTTTCTCTCCTGCTTTGTTTGTTGTCAAGCTGAGCTTGTAAACAGCTGAGTCGCTCTCTCTCAGGTCTGTGATTGTCAGAGTGCAGTCGTTGTCACCACAGAGATACTGAACACGACCTGAGTGCTCTGAGTCTGCTCTCAGATCCACAGGTTCAGTACCAGTGGATTTAGTGAACCACAGTCTTTCTACAGCTGTAGTATCATCATCAGTTCTCCAGTCTGGGTCTCTGTAGCTGCAGCTGATGTCCACTGTTGATCCTACTACAGCACAGATCTGAGTTGGAGCACAGGTCAGTCTCCAGTCATTCTGACCCTGTATCACTGTAACACAGAGCACAGCACACACCACAGTCACATTGTGATATTATCGAGCTGCATCGGTTTGTAAACCTGAGACAAAACTGAACTGATTGTAAAGTTACAGAAGTACTTTCCTCTCACATCATCCCACTGTTAGCCAATGAGACAAAGAAGACAAGATTGTAGAGTTAACATGAAGCACCATCATTACATCATTATCTAATTTTAGCTGAGGCTGCTCTGAATAACTGTAGTAGTTTTGTCCTGATACCAACATTTTGGTATCTGTACCAATACGTGTTTCGATACTTATCCAAATAAAGGGGAAAGACAAAAAATCATGTTAGCATCTACATCCTATCCTTGATTTAAAGTTGTGAACAATAGTCCTGGACGACAGCGATAAGAAAACAGCTCGGTAAAACGTGGTCTCTCTCAGCTGTACACTTGAGTTGTTCATATAAAAAAGTACCATGTTTCCCCCCAAACGCAGCATAGTACTGTTTGAATTGCTTTAGTACCACAGTACCTTTTTAGTACCAGTATACCTAACAAGCTTAGTCTGTAGTGTCAAAGTGGAAATATATTACCTGGTACAGAGAGGAGGAAAATGAAAAGTCCACTCGCTGCTGCTGTTAAAATCATAGCTGCTCCTGTCGTCTCACTTTGCGACATTAGAGACAATGAAATAATCAGAAGGTAAATGATCAATAAGAGTTATATATTAGTTTCATCAAATTCTTCCACTCACAGAGTAGAAGGACGTTGCCTTGGCCTCTGTCCTCAGAAGAATGAGCGGTAGAAAACACTTCTTTCCTTTCTGTATTGTACAGCGTTGACCGCAGGCCAGGAAATGGTAGCTGTCTGCAGGCAACGGAAAGTTTTACATCTACACTGAGGTGTCAGTTAAGCAGGAACAACTATCTTAAAATCAAATACAACAGCACTGCATGAAGGTTTCAGTGTTGTATGATGCCGTTTGCAGAGATCTAAGTCAGATTTTGTCTGTTCACCTGCACTGTGCTAAGCTGACACTTGTTCCTATTATTTTGTCCACCCCCTTATAAAGTTGAGTGAAGCTTTTGGTGAGTTTTCATCCTCCTTGTACCAGGTGTAGGTAGCTGCTGGGTTAGCATCACTGCTACAGGTCAGAGTGACTGAACTACCCTCCACTATCTCAGCAGAGGGACTCACTGACACTGAGGGGAGGCAAACATTAACAACACTTTAACTGCAGAACTACATGTGGTAGTTAAATGAGTAAAAGTCAGTATTTATGCGATTGGCAGCATGAGAATCATTACAGCTCATTTACAACATTTACAAAACAAGACACATTTTACATCGGTAGAGATGACTGCTGACACCCCAACAAATAATCCTCTCAGTTGTTGCTGTATTAAGTTGGTGAAGACGTCCAAACAGAAAACCGGGACCAGAACTGTGAACCTATCAAATGCAGAGTGAGCGGAACAAGATCTATTATTAGACCATGAGAAATTCTGTTGTATTGTTTCCTCTGTTCACTCTGTGGTCAGGTTGGTGTTACTGGCATGTATATGAGTATTCACATGTGGTTTCATAAGCATGTGATAGAAGATCACAAAGAAGAGACGACTGTTAATGATACAGGAAGAACAAACATCAACGCCTAGTTCTTTGTTCAGAGCCTTGGTGGCTGTTCTCTTGTTCTGTTAAACAGAACGTACAGACCTTTGTACATACAGTTACTGAATCCTTTAGATGAACCAGCTCCATTTACAGTCAGTTCAAACAGCACTGTGTAATAACACTCACCTCTTCAATGCTGAGGTCCAGAAATGCAACCAAGGCTAAAAACAAAAAAAAAGGAGAAAAGTCTTTAACAGGATCACTTTTCAACACATTTTGTGTTGTTTTGCTGACTGTGTGGCAACATTGACTCACTGTCATGTAGTCATGGGAACAGGAGCATTTAGCCCTTGATGAATGGGATGTTTCACCAATTAACCCTTTGACACCTGGAGTAACATGTGATACAGTTGTTGAGGCTTCTATGTCCTTCAGATGTTAGTGTTGCACTTTTTCTTTAGAAAAATCTTATGTATAAAACATACAATTTTAACACATATATTGTGAGCAACCTTTTACTACAATCCATCTATCCTCAACCACTTACCCAAGGTCGGGTCGCGGGGAGAGCAGATCCACTAGGGAACCCCAGACTTTCCTTTTCCCAGCTACATTAGCCATTGGGGATCCCGAGGCGTTAACAGGCCAGGCCAGGAACACCTCCCTAGGACGGTGCCCTGGAGGCATCCTCCCCAGATGCCTGAACCACTGCAACTGGCTCCTTTCGCAAAGGAACAGATCTGACTTTGTGCCAAGAATCCGAACACAGCTGCTGCTTTGGGTATACAGGGATTGGATGGCCCTGAGGAATGACCCCTCACCTGATGAGGGGGCCTACTACAGCACAGATCTGAGTTGGAGTACAGGTCACTCTCTAGTCATTCTGACTCTGTATCACTGTAACATAGAGCACAGCACACACCAGTCACAATTTACTTTGTTGTTTCCTCTGTTCACTCTGTGGTCAGGCTGCTGGTTACTCTGAATGCATGTATGTTTGTATTCACACTTTGTTGCTACTGTGACAGTAGATAAGGAAGGTGGTGGTGGTGGTGGGGGGGTCACTGTGAACCATACATGGTGTGGAAACATCACGCTGATATCACATCAGCAAAACTAACTGACAACACCTGTTTCCTTATTCTGAGCCTTGGTAGTGGTTCTCTTGAACAGAACGTACAGACACTTATAAATAAACTCTACAGTTACTGAATCCTTCAGATGAAGCAGCTCCATTTATACAGTTGATTCAAACAGCACTATCCTCACTGTGTAATAACACTCACCACTTCAATGTTGAGCTTCAGGTATGTGGATGCAGATATGAGGTCGTATCAAGCATTAAACATGTAAAAACAACTAGTGAAGAATTATCTCTTGACTCAAAGCTGTTTCATCTTGGTCTGAGTGTGTGAACTAAATGTCCTACAAAGTAAATGGACATGTACAGTACCTGGTAGAGTGAGAAGAAGGACCAGGACAAATCCACTTGATGCTGCTGTTAAACTCATCACTGCTCCTCTCGTCTCTCTGTGTGACTTCAGACACAATAAAACACATCAGCTGCTCAACAGTGTGTGAAAGAAACATCAGTGTTATCTGCAGTGTATTTGAAGTAAGTAAATCAGTATAACATGACTTTTTATTGCCTGTAGTGGCAGCAACGTGGCAGTACAACCAGATCACATGAGGCTTTTTGCACAAATGTGCTTTTAATTTGCCAATTTTATACATGAATTGAGCAGAAATATACAAGAGCTGTCCCAAAACTTTTTTGCACCAAATATGCTGCAGCCCAGTACTGGTCCATGTCCCAGAGGTTGGGGACAACTGGTCATAAAACTATAGTGCAGAACTTCTGTTGATACCTAGTGGAAATTTATGTAATTACAAAAACACTGCCGGTGCTTCCACATTATCTGACAGTACAGGCTGCAGCGATCATCCTTCACCTGCATTTGCACATGTGACCATAGCCTAAACTCTATGGTTAGCTCCGCCTAGGATTTTATGTTGTTGCTGATATTTGGTGACATTATCTGTTTTTTGTTGGCAGGATTACAGAGAAATTACAGCACCAAATTGAACAAAACTCTGTGTCAGAGTGTAGAACGCCGAGATGTTTTTACTGCTCAGAGAGGGATGCTCACCTCAGGGCAGAACTGTTGAATCTGACAACAGAGTACTCAACATGACCTCCTCCTTTGTGGTGTCCAGCTGATTTAATATGGCTAAAACAGGATCTGTCTGCTGTTTGAGGAATCAGACACTGTCAAAGTGAAGCTTCTCCTCTTCCTCAATCTTAAGGTTTTTAATGTGTAATCATGTTGAATTTTGAACCTTAGACAGTTCATTTATTCTTGTCCCAGTTGAAGTGACAGGTAAAGTGTGGTCCTTGCATCATCCAGCTCCTCCTGGTAGATCTTCAGGGCTTTGTCAGGCCAGATGAGCTATGTATTCCCACAGCATCTTCTTAGTCTCCTCCAGGGTGTACACCTATTGGACTCAGCATCTTCCAGACATGGAGGCTTCCCATCTTACCCCTTGGGGAAAGCCCACAAAGTGTTGAAGGGAAGCTGCATTCACAAAAAAAGAAGAACAAAAAGGGAAGAGATAATGCATAGCTTTTTATGTAAAAAAAGACAAAAAAAAAAAGATAATAATAACCATAACAATAATAAAAAACATGAAGGTGAATAGTTAACACAAATGTGAAGACTGATTTAAAATTGAAAATGATCAACTTATAAGTAAATTCTGTGACAATTAGTGCTGTAAATTACATCAAACTATACATCAGTACTATACTATAAACGAGCTCCACATTTTAAATTGAAATACATATATACAGATAAAATAAATCATTAAGTATCAATTATGCAGTGACACTCACCTCTTAAATGCTGTTTTGAAATGTTAATTTTCGTAACAGGTGCTCCATGTCGATACCGGGAATCAGGAACCTCTGCCTTCACCTCCTGCCCGACTGGCATAGCGATGCGGAAGGTCACAGCTGGATCCGAAAGCCACGGGAACATTACAGGAAGTGGATACCGGATCGAAAATGGCGCCCATTACTTTAGGGTCCCCCTGTCCAGGGGGACCCTCAGCCGCGCATGCTCAGTCACACACACACCCATATTAGTCAGCTGGGCAGCTGACCGCTGTGATAGCTACGGGGAGCCGGACCGGACCGCGGAGACTACAGCCAGGCTAACCCGGACTCAGCAGAGACACTCGCCACCCGTTCAAACACTGGGGCACACTGTACAGAGCAGGAATCAGGGGGGCGGGGGCAGCTGGCCGCAGCCGCTGGCCCCCGGTGAGAATAGTAAGTGAGCCACGCCGACCGGGCCGGACTCAGCAGAGACACTCAGCCACCCGTTCAAACACTGGGGCACACTGTACAGAGCAGGAATCAGGGGGGCGGGGGCAGCTGGCCGCAGCCGCTGGCCCCCGGTGAGAATAGTAAGTGAGCCACGCCGACCGGGCCGGACTCAGCAGAGACACTCAGCCACCCGTTCAAACACTGGGGCACACTGTACAGAGCAGGAATCAGGGGGCGGGGGCAGCTGGCCGCAGCCGCTGGCCCCCGGTGAGAATAGTAAGTGAGCCACGCCGACCGGGCCGGACTCAGCAGAGACACTCGGCCACCCGTTCAAACACTGGGGCACACTGTACAGAGCAGGAATCAGGGGGGCGGGGGCAGCTGGCCGCAGCCGCTGGCCCCCGGTGAGAATAGTAAGTGAGCCACGCCGACCGGGCCGGACTCAGCAGAGACACTCGGCCACCCGTTCAAACACTGGGGCACACTGTACAGAGCAGGAATCAGGGGGGCGGGGGCAGCTGGCCGCAGCCGCTGGCCCCCGGTGAGAATAGTAAGTGAGCCACGCCGACCGGGCCGGACTCAGCAGAGACACTCGGCCACCCGTTCAAACACTGGGGCACACTGTACAGAGCAGGAATCAGGGGGGCGGGGGCAGCTGGCCGCAGCCGCTGGCCCCGGTGAGAATAGTAAGTGAGCCACGCCGACCGGGCCGGACTCAGCAGAGACACTCGGCCACCCGTTCAAACACTGGGGCACACTGTACAGAGCAGGAATCAGGGGGGCGGGGGCAGCTGGCCGCAGCCGCTGGCCCCCGGTGAGAATAGTAAGTGAGCCACGCCGACCGGGCCGGACTCAGCAGAGACACTCAGCCACCCGTTCAAACACTGGGGCACACTGTACAGAGCAGGAATCAGGGGGGCGGGGGCAGCTGGCCGCAGCCGCTGGCCCCCGGTGAGAATAGTAAGTGAGCCACGCCGACCGGGCCGGACTCAGCAGAGACACTCAGCCACCCGTTCAAACACTGGGGCACACTGTACAGAGCAGGAATCAGGGGGGCGGGGGCAGCTGGCCGCAGCCGCTGGCCCCCGGTGAGAATAGTAAGTGAGCCACGCCGACCGGGCCGGACTCAGCAGAGACACTCGGCCACCCGTTCAAACACTGGGGCACACTGTACAGAGCAGGAATCAGGGGGGCGGGGGCAGCTGGCCGCAGCCGCTGGCCCCCGGTGAGAATAGTAAGTGAGCCACGCCGACCGGGCCGGACTCAGCAGAGACACTCGGCCACCCGTTCAAACACTGGGGCACACTGTACAGAGCAGGAATCAGGGGGGCGGGGGCAGCTGGCCGCAGCCGCTGGCCCCCGGTGAGAATAGTAAGTGAGCCACGCCGACCGGGCCGGACTCAGCAGAGACACTCGCCACCCGTTCAAACACTGGGGCACACTGTACAGAGCAGGAATCAGGGGGGCGGGGGCAGCTGGCCGCAGCCGCTGGCCCCCGGTGAGAATAGTAAGTGAGCCACGCCGACCGGGCCGGACTCAGCAGAGACACTCGGCCACCCGTTCAAACACTGGGGCACACTGTACAGAGCAGGAATCAGGGGGGCGGGGGCAGCTGGCCGCAGCCGCTGGCCCCCGGTGAGAATAGTAAGTGAGCCACGCCGACCGGGCCGGACTCAGCAGAGACACTCGGCCACCCGTTCAAACACTGGGGCACACTGTACAGAGCAGGAATCAGGGGGGCGGGGGCAGCTGGCCGCAGCCGCTGGCCCCGGTGAGAATAGTAAGTGAGCCACGCCGACCGGGCCGGACTCAGCAGAGACACTCGGCCACCCGTTCAAACACTGGGGCACACTGTACAGAGCAGGAATCAGGGGGGCGGGGGCAGCTGGCCGCAGCCGCTGGCCCCGGTGAGAATAGTAAGTGAGCCACGCCGACCGGGCCGGACTCAGCAGAGACACTCGGCCACCCGTTCAAACACTGGGGCACACTGTACAGAGCAGGAATCAGGGGGGCGGGGGCAGCTGGCCGCAGCCGCTGGCCCCCGGTGAGAATAGTAAGTGAGCCACGCCGACCGGGCCGGACTCAGCAGAGACACTCGGCCACCCGTTCAAACACTGGGGCACACTGTACAGAGCAGGAATCAGGGGGGCGGGGGCAGCTGGCCGCAGCCGCTGGCCCCCGGTGAGAATAGTAAGTGAGCCACGCCGACCGGGCCGGACTCAGCAGAGACACTCGGCCACCCGTTCAAACACTGGGGCACACTGTACAGAGCAGGAATCAGGGGGGCGGGGGCAGCTGGCCGCAGCCGCTGGCCCCCGGTGAGAATAGTAAGTGAGCCACGCCGACCGGGCCGGACTCAGCAGAGACACTCGGCCACCCGTTCAAACACTGGGGCACACTGTACAGAGCAGGAATCAGGGGGGCGGGGGCAGCTGGCCGCAGCCGCTGGCCCCGGTGAGAATAGTAAGTGAGCCACGCCGACCGGGCCGGACTCAGCAGAGACACTCGGCCACCCGTTCAAACACTGGGGCACACTGTACAGAGCAGGAATCAGGGGGGCGGGGGCAGCTGGCCGCAGCCGCTGGCCCCCGGTGAGAATAGTAAGTGAGCCACGCCGACCGGGCCGGACTCAGCAGAGACACTCGGCCACCCGTTCAAACACTGGGGCACACTGTACAGAGCAGGAATCAGGGGGGCGGGGGCAGCTGGCCGCAGCCGCTGGCCCCCGGTGAGAATAGTAAGTGAGCCACGCCGACCGGGCCGGACTCAGCAGAGACACTCGGCCACCCGTTCAAACACTGGGGCACACTGTACAGAGCAGGAATCAGGGGGGCGGGGGCAGCTGGCCGCAGCCGCTGGCCCCCGGTGAGAATAGTAAGTGAGCCACGCCGACCGGGCCGGACTCAGCAGAGACACTCGGCCACCCGTTCAAACACTGGGGCACACTGTACAGAGCAGGAATCAGGGGGGCGGGGGCAGCTGGCCGCAGCCGCTGGCCCCGGTGAGAATAGTAAGTGAGCCACGCCGACGGGCCGGACTCAGCAGAGACACTCGGCCACCCGTTCAAACACTGGGGCACACTGTACAGAGCAGGAATCAGGGGGGCGGGGGCAGCTGGCCGCAGCCGCTGGCCCCCGGTGAGAATAGTAAGTGAGCCACGCCGACCGGGCCGGACTCAGCAGAGACACTCGGCCACCCGTTCAAACACTGGGGCACACTGTACAGAGCAGGAATCAGGGGGGCGGGGGCAGCTGGCCGCAGCCGCTGGCCCCCGGTGAGAATAGTAAGTGAGCCACGCCGACCGGGCCGGACTCAGCAGAGACACTCGGCCACCCGTTCAAACACTGGGGCACACTGTACAGAGCAGGAATCAGGGGGGCGGGGGCAGCTGGCCGCAGCCGCTGGCCCCCGGTGAGAATAGTAAGTGAGCCACGCCGACCGGGCCGGACTCAGCAGAGACACTCGGCCACCCGTTCAAACACTGGGGCACACTGTACAGAGCAGGAATCAGGGGGGCGGGGGCAGCTGGCCGCAGCCGCTGGCCCCCGGTGAGAATAGTAAGTGAGCCACGCCGACCGGGCCGGACTCAGCAGAGACACTCGGCCACCCGTTCAAACACTGGGGCACACTGTACAGAGCAGGAATCAGGGGGGCGGGGGCAGCTGGCCGCAGCCGCTGGCCCCCGGTGAGAATAGTAAGTGAGCCACGCCGACCGGGCCGGACTCAGCAGAGACACTCGGCCACCCGTTCAAACACTGGGGCACACTGTACAGAGCAGGAATCAGGGGGGCGGGGGCAGCTGGCCGCAGCCGCTGGCCCCCGGTGAGAATAGTAAGTGAGCCACGCCGACCGGGCCGGACTCAGCAGAGACACTCGGCCACCCGTTCAAACACTGGGGCACACTGTACAGAGCAGGAATCAGGGGGGCGGGGGCAGCTGGCCGCAGCCGCTGGCCCCCGGTGAGAATAGTAAGTGAGCCACGCCGACCGGGCCGGACTCAGCAGAGACACTCGGCCACCCGTTCAAACACTGGGGCACACTGTACAGAGCAGGAATCAGGGGGGCGGGGGCAGCTGGCCGCAGCCGCTGGCCCCGGTGAGAATAGTAAGTGAGCCACGCCGACCGGGCCGGACTCAGCAGAGACACTCGGCCACCCGTTCAAACACTGGGGCACACTGTACAGAGCAGGAATCAGGGGGGCGGGGGCAGCTGGCCGCAGCCGCTGGCCCCCGGTGAGAATAGTAAGTGAGCCACGCCGACCGGGCCGGACTCAGCAGAGACACTCGGCCACCCGTTCAAACACTGGGGCACACTGTACAGAGCAGGAATCAGGGGGGCGGGGGCAGCTGGCCGCAGCCGCTGGCCCCCGGTGAGAATAGTAAGTGAGCCACGCCGACCGGGCCGGACTCAGCAGAGACACTCGGCCACCCGTTCAAACACTGGGGCACACTGTACAGAGCAGGAATCAGGGGGGCGGGGGCAGCTGGCCGCAGCCGCTGGCCCCCGGTGAGAATAGTAAGTGAGCCACGCCGACCGGGCCGGACTCAGCAGAGACACTCGGCCACCCGTTCAAACACTGGGGCACACTGTACAGAGCAGGAATCAGGGGGGCGGGGGCAGCTGGCCGCAGCCGCTGGCCCCCGGTGAGAATAGTAAGTGAGCCACGCCGACCGGGCCGGACTCAGCAGAGACACTCGGCCACCCGTTCAAACACTGGGGCACACTGTACAGAGCAGGAATCAGGGGGGCGGGGGCAGCTGGCCGCAGCCGCTGGCCCCCGGTGAGAATAGTAAGTGAGCCACGCCGACCGGGCCGGACTCAGCAGAGACACTCGGCCACCCGTTCAAACACTGGGGCACACTGTACAGAGCAGGAATCAGGGGGGCGGGGGCAGCTGGCCGCAGCCGCTGGCCCCCGGTGAGAATAGTAAGTGAGCCACGCCGACCGGGCCGGACTCAGCAGAGACACTCGGCCACCCGTTCAAACACTGGGGCACACTGTACAGAGCAGGAATCAGGGGGGCGGGGGCAGCTGGCCGCAGCCGCTGGCCCCCGGTGAGAATAGTAAGTGAGCCACGCCGACCGGGCCGGACTCAGCAGAGACACTCGGCCACCCGTTCAAACACTGGGGCACACTGTACAGAGCAGGAATCAGGGGGGCGGGGGCAGCTGGCCGCAGCCGCTGGCCCCCGGTGAGAATAGTAAGTGAGCCACGCCGACGGGCCGGACTCAGCAGAGACACTCGGCCACCCGTTCAAACACTGGGGCACACTGTACAGAGCAGGAATCAGGGGGGCGGGGGCAGCTGGCCGCAGCCGCTGGCCCCCGGTGAGAATAGTAAGTGAGCCACGCCGACCGGGCCGGACTCAGCAGAGACACTCGGCCACCCGTTCAAACACTGGGGCACACTGTACAGAGCAGGAATCAGGGGGGCGGGGGCAGCTGGCCGCAGCCGCTGGCCCCCGGTGAGAATAGTAAGTGAGCCACGCCGACCGGGCCGGACTCAGCAGAGACACTCGGCCACCCGTTCAAACACTGGGGCACACTGTACAGAGCAGGAATCAGGGGGGCGGGGGCAGCTGGCCGCAGCCGCTGGCCCCCGGTGAGAATAGTAAGTGAGCCACGCCGACCGGGCCGGACTCAGCAGAGACACTCGGCCACCCGTTCAAACACTGGGGCACACTGTACAGAGCAGGAATCAGGGGGGCGGGGGCAGCTGGCCGCAGCCGCTGGCCCCCGGTGAGAATAGTAAGTGAGCCACGCCGACCGGGCCGGACTCAGCAGAGACACTCGGCCACCCGTTCAAACACTGGGGCACACTGTACAGAGCAGGAATCAGGGGGGCGGGGGCAGCTGGCCGCAGCCGCTGGCCCCGGTGAGAATAGTAAGTGAGCCACGCCGACCGGGCCGGACTCAGCAGAGACACTCGGCCACCCGTTCAAACACTGGGGCACACTGTACAGAGCAGGAATCAGGGGGGCGGGGGCAGCTGGCCGCAGCCGCTGGCCCCCGGTGAGAATAGTAAGTGAGCCACGCCGACCGGGCCGGACTCAGCAGAGACACTCGGCCACCCGTTCAAACACTGGGGCACACTGTACAGAGCAGGAATCAGGGGGGCGGGGGCAGCTGGCCGCAGCCGCTGGCCCCGGTGAGAATAGTAAGTGAGCCACGCCGACCGGGCCGGACTCAGCAGAGACACTCGGCCACCCGTTCAAACACTGGGGCACACTGTACAGAGCAGGAATCAGGGGGGCGGGGGCAGCTGGCCGCAGCCGCTGGCCCCCGGTGAGAATAGTAAGTGAGCCACGCCGAGCGGGCCGGACTCAGCAGAGACACTCGGCCACCCGTTCAAACACTGGGGCACACTGTACAGAGCAGGAATCAGGGGGGCGGGGGCAGCTGGCCGCAGCCGCTGGCCCCCGGTGAGAATAGTAAGTGAGCCACGCCGAGCGGGCCGGACTCAGCAGAGACACTCGGCCACCCGTTCAAACACTGGGGCACACTGTACAGAGCAGGAATCAGGGGGGCGGGGGCAGCTGGCCGCAGCCGCTGGCCCCGGTGAGAATAGTAAGTGAGCCACGCCGACCGGGCCGGACTCAGCAGAGACACTCGGCCACCCGTTCAAACACTGGGGCACACTGTACAGAGCAGGAATCAGGGGGGCGGGGGCAGCTGGCCGCAGCCGCTGGCCCCCGGTGAGAATAGTAAGTGAGCCACGCCGACCGGGCCGGACTCAGCAGAGACACTCGGCCACCCGTTCAAACACTGGGGCACACTGTACAGAGCAGGAATCAGGGGGGCGGGGGCAGCTGGCCGCAGCCGCTGGCCCCCGGTGAGAATAGTAAGTGAGCCACGCCGAGCGGGCCGGACTCAGCAGAGACACTCGGCCACCCGTTCAAACACTGGGGCACACTGTACAGAGCAGGAATCAGGGGGGCGGGGGCAGCTGGCCGCAGCCGCTGGCCCCCGGTGAGAATAGTAAGTGAGCCACGCCGACCGGGCCGGACTCAGCAGAGACACTCGGCCACCCGTTCAAACACTGGGGCACACTGTACAGAGCAGGAATCAGGGGGGCGGGGGCAGCTGGCCGCAGCCGCTGGCCCCGGTGAGAATAGTAAGTGAGCCACGCCGACCGGGCCGGACTCAGCAGAGACACTCGGCCACCCGTTCAAACACTGGGGCACACTGTACAGAGCAGGAATCAGGGGGGCGGGGGCAGCTGGCCGCAGCCGCTGGCCCCCGGTGAGAATAGTAAGTGAGCCACGCCGAGCGGGCCGGACTCAGCAGAGACACTCGGCCACCCGTTCAAACACTGGGGCACACTGTACAGAGCAGGAATCAGGGGGGCGGGGGCAGCTGGCCGCAGCCGCTGGCCCCGGTGAGAATAGTAAGTGAGCCACGCCGAGCGGGCCGGACTCAGCAGAGACACTCGGCCACCCGTTCAAACACTGGGGCACACTGTACAGAGCAGGAATCAGGGGGGCGGGGGCAGCTGGCCGCAGCCGCTGGCCCCGGTGAGAATAGTAAGTGAGCCACGCCGAGCGGGCCGGACTCAGCAGAGACACTCGGCCACCCGTTCAAACACTGGGGCACACTGTACAGAGCAGGAATCAGGGGGGCGGGGGCAGCTGGCCGCAGCCGCTGGCCCCCGGTGAGAATAGTAAGTGAGCCACGCCGAGCGGGCCGGACTCAGCAGAGACACTCGGCCACCCGTTCAAACACTGGGGCACACTGTACAGAGCAGGAATCAGGGGGGCGGGGGCAGCTGGCCGCAGCCGCTGGCCCCCGGTGAGAATAGTAAGTGAGCCACGCCGAGCGGGCCGGACTCAGCAGAGACACTCGGCCACCCGTTCAAACACTGGGGCACACTGTACAGAGCAGGAATCAGGGGGGCGGGGGCAGCTGGCCGCAGCCGCTGGCCCCCGGTGAGAATAGTAAGTGAGCCACGCCGAGCGGGCCGGACTCAGCAGAGACACTCGGCCACCCGTTCAAACACTGGGGCACACTGTACAGAGCAGGAATCAGGGGGGCGGGGGCAGCTGGCCGCAGCCGCTGGCCCCCGGTGAGAATAGTAAGTGAGCCACGCCGAGCGGGCCGGACTCAGCAGAGACACTCGGCCACCCGTTCAAACACTGGGGCACACTGTACAGAGCAGGAATCAGGGGGGCGGGGGCAGCTGGCCGCAGCCGCTGGCCCCCGGTGAGAATAGTAAGTGAGCCACGCCGAGCGGGCCGGACTCAGCAGAGACACTCGGCCACCCGTTCAAACACTGGGGCACACTGTACAGAGCAGGAATCAGGGGGGCGGGGGCAGCTGGCCGCAGCCGCTGGCCCCGGTGAGAATAGTAAGTGAGCCACGCCGAGCGGGCCGGACTCAGCAGAGACACTCGGCCACCCGTTCAAACACTGGGGCACACTGTACAGAGCAGGAATCAGGGGGGCGGGGGCAGCTGGCCGCAGCCGCTGGCCCCGGTGAGAATAGTAAGTGAGCCACGCGAGCGGGCCGGACTCAGCAGAGACACTCGGCCACCCGTTCAAACACTGGGGCACACTGTACAGAGCAGGAATCAGGGGGGCGGGGGCAGCTGGCCGCAGCCGCTGGCCCCCGGTGAGAATAGTAAGTGAGCCACGCCGAGCGGGCCGGACTCAGCAGAGACACTCGGCCACCCGTTCAAACACTGGGGCACACTGTACAGAGCAGGAATCAGGGGGGCGGGGGCAGCTGGCCGCAGCCGCTGGCCCCGGTGAGAATAGTAAGTGAGCCACGCCGAGCGGGCCGGACTCAGCAGAGACACTCGGCCACCCGTTCAAACACTGGGGCACACTGTACAGAGCAGGAATCAGGGGGGCGGGGGCAGCTGGCCGCAGCCGCTGGCCCCCGGTGAGAATAGTAAGTGAGCCACGCCGAGCGGGCCGGACTCAGCAGAGACACTCGGCCACCCGTTCAAACACTGGGGCACACTGTACAGAGCAGGAATCAGGGGGGCGGGGGCAGCTGGCCGCAGCCGCTGGCCCCCGGTGAGAATAGTAAGTGAGCCACGCCGAGCGGGCCGGACTCAGCAGAGACACTCGGCCACCCGTTCAAACACTGGGGCACACTGTACAGAGCAGGAATCAGGGGGGCGGGGGCAGCTGGCCGCAGCCGCTGGCCCCCGGTGAGAATAGTAAGTGAGCCACGCCGAGCGGGCCGGACTCAGCAGAGACACTCGGCCACCCGTTCAAACACTGGGGCACACTGTACAGAGCAGGAATCAGGGGGGCGGGGGCAGCTGGCCGCAGCCGCTGGCCCCCGGTGAGAATAGTAAGTGAGCCACGCCGAGCGGGCCGGACTCAGCAGAGACACTCGGCCACCCGTTCAAACACTGGGGCACACTGTACAGAGCAGGAATCAGGGGGGCGGGGGCAGCTGGCCGCAGCCGCTGGCCCCGGTGAGAATAGTAAGTGAGCCACGCCGAGCGGGCCGGACTCAGCAGAGACACTCGGCCACCCGTTCAAACACTGGGGCACACTGTACAGAGCAGGAATCAGGGGGGCGGGGGCAGCTGGCCGCAGCCGCTGGCCCCGGTGAGAATAGTAAGTGAGCCACGCCGAGCGGGCCGGACTCAGCAGAGACACTCGGCCACCCGTTCAAACACTGGGGCACACTGTACAGAGCAGGAATCAGGGGGGCGGGGGCAGCTGGCCGCAGCCGCTGGCCCCGGTGAGAATAGTAAGTGAGCCACGCCGAGCGGGCCGGACTCAGCAGAGACACTCGGCCACCCGTTCAAACACTGGGGCACACTGTACAGAGCAGGAATCAGGGGGGCGGGGGCAGCTGGCCGCAGCCGCTGGCCCCCGGTGAGAATAGTAAGTGAGCCACGCCGAGCGGGCCGGACTCAGCAGAGACACTCGGCCACCCGTTCAAACACTGGGGCACACTGTACAGAGCAGGAATCAGGGGGGCGGGGGCAGCTGGCCGCAGCCGCTGGCCCCCGGTGAGAATAGTAAGTGAGCCACGCCGAGCGGGCCGGACTCAGCAGAGACACTCGGCCACCCGTTCAAACACTGGGGCACACTGTACAGAGCAGGAATCAGGGGGGCGGGGGCAGCTGGCCGCAGCCGCTGGCCCCGGTGAGAATAGTAAGTGAGCCACGCCGAGCGGGCCGGACTCAGCAGAGACACTCGGCCACCCGTTCAAACACTGGGGCACACTGTACAGAGCAGGAATCAGGGGGGCGGGGGCAGCTGGCCGCAGCCGCTGGCCCCGGTGAGAATAGTAAGTGAGCCACGCCGAGCGGGCCGGACTCAGCAGAGACACTCGGCCACCCGTTCAAACACTGGGGCACACTGTACAGAGCAGGAATCAGGGGGGCGGGGGCAGCTGGCCGCAGCCGCTGGCCCCGGTGAGAATAGTAAGTGAGCCACGCCGAGCGGGCCGGACTCAGCAGAGACACTCGGCCACCCGTTCAAACACTGGGGCACACTGTACAGAGCAGGAATCAGGGGGGCGGGGGCAGCTGGCCGCAGCCGCTGGCCCCCGGTGAGAATAGTAAGTGAGCCACGCCGAGCGGGCCGGACTCAGCAGAGACACTCGGCCACCCGTTCAAACACTGGGGCACACTGTACAGAGCAGGAATCAGGGGGGCGGGGGCAGCTGGCCGCAGCCGCTGGCCCCCGGTGAGAATAGTAAGTGAGCCACGCCGAGCGGGCCGGACTCAGCAGAGACACTCGGCCACCCGTTCAAACACTGGGGCACACTGTACAGAGCAGGAATCAGGGGGGCGGGGGCAGCTGGCCGCAGCCGCTGGCCCCCGGTGAGAATAGTAAGTGAGCCACGCCGAGCGGGCCGGACTCAGCAGAGACACTCGGCCACCCGTTCAAACACTGGGGCACACTGTACAGAGCAGGAATCAGGGGGGCGGGGGCAGCTGGCCGCAGCCGCTGGCCCCGGTGAGAATAGTAAGTGAGCCACGCCGAGCGGGCCGGACTCAGCAGAGACACTCGGCCACCCGTTCAAACACTGGGGCACACTGTACAGAGCAGGAATCAGGGGGGCGGGGGCAGCTGGCCGCAGCCGCTGGCCCCCGGTGAGAATAGTAAGTGAGCCACGCCGAGCGGGCCGGACTCAGCAGAGACACTCGGCCACCCGTTCAAACACTGGGGCACACTGTACAGAGCAGGAATCAGGGGGGCGGGGGCAGCTGGCCGCAGCCGCTGGCCCCCGGTGAGAATAGTAAGTGAGCCACGCCGAGCGGGCCGGACTCAGCAGAGACACTCGGCCACCCGTTCAAACACTGGGGCACACTGTACAGAGCAGGAATCAGGGGGGCGGGGGCAGCTGGCCGCAGCCGCTGGCCCCCGGTGAGAATAGTAAGTGAGCCACGCCGAGCGGGCCGGACTCAGCAGAGACACTCGGCCACCCGTTCAAACACTGGGGCACACTGTACAGAGCAGGAATCAGGGGGGCGGGGGCAGCTGGCCGCAGCCGCTGGCCCCCGGTGAGAATAGTAAGTGAGCCACGCCGAGCGGGCCGGACTCAGCAGAGACACTCGGCCACCCGTTCAAACACTGGGGCACACTGTACAGAGCAGGAATCAGGGGGGCGGGGGCAGCTGGCCGCAGCCGCTGGCCCCGGTGAGAATAGTAAGTGAGCCACGCCGAGCGGGCCGGACTCAGCAGAGACACTCGGCCACCCGTTCAAACACTGGGGCACACTGTACAGAGCAGGAATCAGGGGGGCGGGGGCAGCTGGCCGCAGCCGCTGGCCCCGGTGAGAATAGTAAGTGAGCCACGCCGAGCGGGCCGGACTCAGCAGAGACACTCGGCCACCCGTTCAAACACTGGGGCACACTGTACAGAGCAGGAATCAGGGGGGCGGGGGCAGCTGGCCGCAGCCGCTGGCCCCCGGTGAGAATAGTAAGTGAGCCACGCCGAGCGGGCCGGACTCAGCAGAGACACTCGGCCACCCGTTCAAACACTGGGGCACACTGTACAGAGCAGGAATCAGGGGGGCGGGGGCAGCTGGCCGCAGCCGCTGGCCCCCGGTGAGAATAGTAAGTGAGCCACGCCGAGCGGGCCGGACTCAGCAGAGACACTCGGCCACCCGTTCAAACACTGGGGCACACTGTACAGAGCAGGAATCAGGGGGGCGGGGGCAGCTGGCCGCAGCCGCTGGCCCCCGGTGAGAATAGTAAGTGAGCCACGCCGAGCGGGCCGGACTCAGCAGAGACACTCGGCCACCCGTTCAAACACTGGGGCACACTGTACAGAGCAGGAATCAGGGGGGCGGGGGCAGCTGGCCGCAGCCGCTGGCCCCCGGTGAGAATAGTAAGTGAGCCACGCCGAGCGGGCCGGACTCAGCAGAGACACTCGGCCACCCGTTCAAACACTGGGGCACACTGTACAGAGCAGGAATCAGGGGGGCGGGGGCAGCTGGCCGCAGCCGCTGGCCCCCGGTGAGAATAGTAAGTGAGCCACGCCGAGCGGGCCGGACTCAGCAGAGACACTCGGCCACCCGTTCAAACACTGGGGCACACTGTACAGAGCAGGAATCAGGGGGGCGGGGGCAGCTGGCCGCAGCCGCTGGCCCCCGGTGAGAATAGTAAGTGAGCCACGCCGAGCGGGCCGGACTCAGCAGAGACACTCGGCCACCCGTTCAAACACTGGGGCACACTGTACAGAGCAGGAATCAGGGGGGCGGGGGCAGCTGGCCGCAGCCGCTGGCCCCCGGTGAGAATAGTAAGTGAGCCACGCCGAGCGGGCCGGACTCAGCAGAGACACTCGGCCACCCGTTCAAACACTGGGGCACACTGTACAGAGCAGGAATCAGGGGGGCGGGGGCAGCTGGCCGCAGCCGCTGGCCCCCGGTGAGAATAGTAAGTGAGCCACGCCGAGCGGGCCGGACTCAGCAGAGACACTCGGCCACCCGTTCAAACACTGGGGCACACTGTACAGAGCAGGAATCAGGGGGGCGGGGGCAGCTGGCCGCAGCCGCTGGCCCCGGTGAGAATAGTAAGTGAGCCACGCCGAGCGGGCCGGACTCAGCAGAGACACTCGGCCACCCGTTCAAACACTGGGGCACACTGTACAGAGCAGGAATCAGGGGGGCGGGGGCAGCTGGCCGCAGCCGCTGGCCCCCGGTGAGAATAGTAAGTGAGCCACGCCGAGCGGGCCGGACTCAGCAGAGACACTCGGCCACCCGTTCAAACACTGGGGCACACTGTACAGAGCAGGAATCAGGGGGGCGGGGGCAGCTGGCCGCAGCCGCTGGCCCCCGGTGAGAATAGTAAGTGAGCCACGCCGAGCGGGCCGGACTCAGCAGAGACACTCGGCCACCCGTTCAAACACTGGGGCACACTGTACAGAGCAGGAATCAGGGGGGCGGGGGCAGCTGGCCGCAGCCGCTGGCCCCGGTGAGAATAGTAAGTGAGCCACGCCGAGCGGGCCGGACTCAGCAGAGACACTCGGCCACCCGTTCAAACACTGGGGCACACTGTACAGAGCAGGAATCAGGGGGGCGGGGGCAGCTGGCCGCAGCCGCTGGCCCCCGGTGAGAATAGTAAGTGAGCCACGCCGAGCGGGCCGGACTCAGCAGAGACACTCGGCCACCCGTTCAAACACTGGGGCACACTGTACAGAGCAGGAATCAGGGGGGCGGGGGCAGCTGGCCGCAGCCGCTGGCCCCGGTGAGAATAGTAAGTGAGCCACGCCGAGCGGGCCGGACTCAGCAGAGACACTCGGCCACCCGTTCAAACACTGGGGCACACTGTACAGAGCAGGAATCAGGGGGGCGGGGGCAGCTGGCCGCAGCCGCTGGCCCCCGGTGAGAATAGTAAGTGAGCCACGCCGAGCGGGCCGGACTCAGCAGAGACACTCGGCCACCCGTTCAAACACTGGGGCACACTGTACAGAGCAGGAATCAGGGGGGCGGGGGCAGCTGGCCGCAGCCGCTGGCCCCCGGTGAGAATAGTAAGTGAGCCACGCCGAGCGGGCCGGACTCAGCAGAGACACTCGGCCACCCGTTCAAACACTGGGGCACACTGTACAGAGCAGGAATCAGGGGGGCGGGGGCAGCTGGCCGCAGCCGCTGGCCCCGGTGAGAATAGTAAGTGAGCCACGCCGAGCGGGCCGGACTCAGCAGAGACACTCGGCCACCCGTTCAAACACTGGGGCACACTGTACAGAGCAGGAATCAGGGGGGCGGGGGCAGCTGGCCGCAGCCGCTGGCCCCCGGTGAGAATAGTAAGTGAGCCACGCCGAGCGGGCCGGACTCAGCAGAGACACTCGGCCACCCGTTCAAACACTGGGGCACACTGTACAGAGCAGGAATCAGGGGGGCGGGGGCAGCTGGCCGCAGCCGCTGGCCCCGGTGAGAATAGTAAGTGAGCCACGCCGAGCGGGCCGGACTCAGCAGAGACACTCGGCCACCCGTTCAAACACTGGGGCACACTGTACAGAGCAGGAATCAGGGGGGCGGGGGCAGCTGGCCGCAGCCGCTGGCCCCCGGTGAGAATAGTAAGTGAGCCACGCCGAGCGGGCCGGACTCAGCAGAGACACTCGGCCACCCGTTCAAACACTGGGGCACACTGTACAGAGCAGGAATCAGGGGGGCGGGGGCAGCTGGCCGCAGCCGCTGGCCCCCGGTGAGAATAGTAAGTGAGCCACGCCGAGCGGGCCGGACTCAGCAGAGACACTCGGCCACCCGTTCAAACACTGGGGCACACTGTACAGAGCAGGAATCAGGGGGGCGGGGGCAGCTGGCCGCAGCCGCTGGCCCCCGGTGAGAATAGTAAGTGAGCCACGCCGAGCGGGCCGGACTCAGCAGAGACACTCGGCCACCCGTTCAAACACTGGGGCACACTGTACAGAGCAGGAATCAGGGGGGCGGGGGCAGCTGGCCGCAGCCGCTGGCCCCCGGTGAGAATAGTAAGTGAGCCACGCCGAGCGGGCCGGACTCAGCAGAGACACTCGGCCACCCGTTCAAACACTGGGGCACACTGTACAGAGCAGGAATCAGGGGGGCGGGGGCAGCTGGCCGCAGCCGCTGGCCCCCGGTGAGAATAGTAAGTGAGCCACGCCGAGCGGGCCGGACTCAGCAGAGACACTCGGCCACCCGTTCAAACACTGGGGCACACTGTACAGAGCAGGAATCAGGGGGGCGGGGGCAGCTGGCCGCAGCCGCTGGCCCCGGTGAGAATAGTAAGTGAGCCACGCCGAGCGGGCCGGACTCAGCAGAGACACTCGGCCACCCGTTCAAACACTGGGGCACACTGTACAGAGCAGGAATCAGGGGGGCGGGGGCAGCTGGCCGCAGCCGCTGGCCCCGGTGAGAATAGTAAGTGAGCCACGCCGAGCGGGCCGGACTCAGCAGAGACACTCGGCCACCCGTTCAAACACTGGGGCACACTGTACAGAGCAGGAATCAGGGGGGCGGGGGCAGCTGGCCGCAGCCGCTGGCCCCGGTGAGAATAGTAAGTGAGCCACGCCGAGCGGGCCGGACTCAGCAGAGACACTCGGCCACCCGTTCAAACACTGGGGCACACTGTACAGAGCAGGAATCAGGGGGGCGGGGGCAGCTGGCCGCAGCCGCTGGCCCCCGGTGAGAATAGTAAGTGAGCCACGCCGAGCGGGCCGGACTCAGCAGAGACACTCGGCCACCCGTTCAAACACTGGGGCACACTGTACAGAGCAGGAATCAGGGGGGCGGGGGCAGCTGGCCGCAGCCGCTGGCCCCCGGTGAGAATAGTAAGTGAGCCACGCCGAGCGGGCCGGACTCAGCAGAGACACTCGGCCACCCGTTCAAACACTGGGGCACACTGTACAGAGCAGGAATCAGGGGGGCGGGGGCAGCTGGCCGCAGCCGCTGGCCCCCGGTGAGAATAGTAAGTGAGCCACGCCGAGCGGGCCGGACTCAGCAGAGACACTCGGCCACCCGTTCAAACACTGGGGCACACTGTACAGAGCAGGAATCAGGGGGGCGGGGGCAGCTGGCCGCAGCCGCTGGCCCCCGGTGAGAATAGTAAGTGAGCCACGCCGAGCGGGCCGGACTCAGCAGAGACACTCGGCCACCCGTTCAAACACTGGGGCACACTGTACAGAGCAGGAATCAGGGGGGCGGGGGCAGCTGGCCGCAGCCGCTGGCCCCCGGTGAGAATAGTAAGTGAGCCACGCCGAGCGGGCCGGACTCAGCAGAGACACTCGGCCACCCGTTCAAACACTGGGGCACACTGTACAGAGCAGGAATCAGGGGGGCGGGGGCAGCTGGCCGCAGCCGCTGGCCCCCGGTGAGAATAGTAAGTGAGCCACGCCGAGCGGGCCGGACTCAGCAGAGACACTCGGCCACCCGTTCAAACACTGGGGCACACTGTACAGAGCAGGAATCAGGGGGGCGGGGGCAGCTGGCCGCAGCCGCTGGCCCCGGTGAGAATAGTAAGTGAGCCACGCCGAGCGGGCCGGACTCAGCAGAGACACTCGGCCACCCGTTCAAACACTGGGGCACACTGTACAGAGCAGGAATCAGGGGGGCGGGGGCAGCTGGCCGCAGCCGCTGGCCCCCGGTGAGAATAGTAAGTGAGCCACGCCGAGCGGGCCGGACTCAGCAGAGACACTCGGCCACCCGTTCAAACACTGGGGCACACTGTACAGAGCAGGAATCAGGGGGGCGGGGGCAGCTGGCCGCAGCCGCTGGCCCCGGTGAGAATAGTAAGTGAGCCACGCCGAGCGGGCCGGACTCAGCAGAGACACTCGGCCACCCGTTCAAACACTGGGGCACACTGTACAGAGCAGGAATCAGGGGGGCGGGGGCAGCTGGCCGCAGCCGCTGGCCCCGGTGAGAATAGTAAGTGAGCCACGCCGAGCGGGCCGGACTCAGCAGAGACACTCGGCCACCCGTTCAAACACTGGGGCACACTGTACAGAGCAGGAATCAGGGGGGCGGGGGCAGCTGGCCGCAGCCGCTGGCCCCCGGTGAGAATAGTAAGTGAGCCACGCCGAGCGGGCCGGACTCAGCAGAGACACTCGGCCACCCGTTCAAACACTGGGGCACACTGTACAGAGCAGGAATCAGGGGGGCGGGGGCAGCTGGCCGCAGCCGCTGGCCCCGGTGAGAATAGTAAGTGAGCCACGCCGAGCGGGCCGGACTCAGCAGAGACACTCGGCCACCCGTTCAAACACTGGGGCACACTGTACAGAGCAGGAATCAGGGGGGCGGGGGCAGCTGGCCGCAGCCGCTGGCCCCGGTGAGAATAGTAAGTGAGCCACGCCGAGCGGGCCGGACTCAGCAGAGACACTCGGCCACCCGTTCAAACACTGGGGCACACTGTACAGAGCAGGAATCAGGGGGGCGGGGGCAGCTGGCCGCAGCCGCTGGCCCCCGGTGAGAATAGTAAGTGAGCCACGCCGAGCGGGCCGGACTCAGCAGAGACACTCGGCCACCCGTTCAAACACTGGGGCACACTGTACAGAGCAGGAATCAGGGGGGCGGGGGCAGCTGGCCGCAGCCGCTGGCCCCCGGTGAGAATAGTAAGTGAGCCACGCCGAGCGGGCCGGACTCAGCAGAGACACTCGGCCACCCGTTCAAACACTGGGGCACACTGTACAGAGCAGGAATCAGGGGGGCGGGGGCAGCTGGCCGCAGCCGCTGGCCCCCGGTGAGAATAGTAAGTGAGCCACGCCGAGCGGGCCGGACTCAGCAGAGACACTCGGCCACCCGTTCAAACACTGGGGCACACTGTACAGAGCAGGAATCAGGGGGGCGGGGGCAGCTGGCCGCAGCCGCTGGCCCCGGTGAGAATAGTAAGTGAGCCACGCCGAGCGGGCCGGACTCAGCAGAGACACTCGGCCACCCGTTCAAACACTGGGGCACACTGTACAGAGCAGGAATCAGGGGGGCGGGGGCAGCTGGCCGCAGCCGCTGGCCCCGGTGAGAATAGTAAGTGAGCCACGCCGAGCGGGCCGGACTCAGCAGAGACACTCGGCCACCCGTTCAAACACTGGGGCACACTGTACAGAGCAGGAATCAGGGGGGCGGGGGCAGCTGGCCGCAGCCGCTGGCCCCGGTGAGAATAGTAAGTGAGCCACGCCGAGCGGGCCGGACTCAGCAGAGACACTCGGCCACCCGTTCAAACACTGGGGCACACTGTACAGAGCAGGAATCAGGGGGGCGGGGGCAGCTGGCCGCAGCCGCTGGCCCCCGGTGAGAATAGTAAGTGAGCCACGCCGAGCGGGCCGGACTCAGCAGAGACACTCGGCCACCCGTTCAAACACTGGGGCACACTGTACAGAGCAGGAATCAGGGGGGCGGGGGCAGCTGGCCGCAGCCGCTGGCCCCCGGTGAGAATAGTAAGTGAGCCACGCCGAGCGGGCCGGACTCAGCAGAGACACTCGGCCACCCGTTCAAACACTGGGGCACACTGTACAGAGCAGGAATCAGGGGGGCGGGGGCAGCTGGCCGCAGCCGCTGGCCCCCGGTGAGAATAGTAAGTGAGCCACGCCGAGCGGGCCGGACTCAGCAGAGACACTCGGCCACCCGTTCAAACACTGGGGCACACTGTACAGAGCAGGAATCAGGGGGGCGGGGGCAGCTGGCCGCAGCCGCTGGCCCCGGTGAGAATAGTAAGTGAGCCACGCCGAGCGGGCCGGACTCAGCAGAGACACTCGGCCACCCGTTCAAACACTGGGGCACACTGTACAGAGCAGGAATCAGGGGGGCGGGGGCAGCTGGCCGCAGCCGCTGGCCCCCGGTGAGAATAGTAAGTGAGCCACGCCGAGCGGGCCGGACTCAGCAGAGACACTCGGCCACCCGTTCAAACACTGGGGCACACTGTACAGAGCAGGAATCAGGGGGGCGGGGGCAGCTGGCCGCAGCCGCTGGCCCCCGGTGAGAATAGTAAGTGAGCCACGCCGAGCGGGCCGGACTCAGCAGAGACACTCGGCCACCCGTTCAAACACTGGGGCACACTGTACAGAGCAGGAATCAGGGGGGCGGGGGCAGCTGGCCGCAGCCGCTGGCCCCGGTGAGAATAGTAAGTGAGCCACGCCGAGCGGGCCGGACTCAGCAGAGACACTCGGCCACCCGTTCAAACACTGGGGCACACTGTACAGAGCAGGAATCAGGGGGGCGGGGGCAGCTGGCCGCAGCCGCTGGCCCCGGTGAGAATAGTAAGTGAGCCACGCCGAGCGGGCCGGACTCAGCAGAGACACTCGGCCACCCGTTCAAACACTGGGGCACACTGTACAGAGCAGGAATCAGGGGGGCGGGGGCAGCTGGCCGCAGCCGCTGGCCCCGGTGAGAATAGTAAGTGAGCCACGCCGAGCGGGCCGGACTCAGCAGAGACACTCGGCCACCCGTTCAAACACTGGGGCACACTGTACAGAGCAGGAATCAGGGGGGCGGGGGCAGCTGGCCGCAGCCGCTGGCCCCCGGTGAGAATAGTAAGTGAGCCACGCCGAGCGGGCCGGACTCAGCAGAGACACTCGGCCACCCGTTCAAACACTGGGGCACACTGTACAGAGCAGGAATCAGGGGGGCGGGGGCAGCTGGCCGCAGCCGCTGGCCCCGGTGAGAATAGTAAGTGAGCCACGCCGAGCGGGCCGGACTCAGCAGAGACACTCGGCCACCCGTTCAAACACTGGGGCACACTGTACAGAGCAGGAATCAGGGGGGCGGGGGCAGCTGGCCGCAGCCGCTGGCCCCGGTGAGAATAGTAAGTGAGCCACGCCGAGCGGGCCGGACTCAGCAGAGACACTCGGCCACCCGTTCAAACACTGGGGCACACTGTACAGAGCAGGAATCAGGGGGGCGGGGGCAGCTGGCCGCAGCCGCTGGCCCCCGGTGAGAATAGTAAGTGAGCCACGCCGAGCGGGCCGGACTCAGCAGAGACACTCGGCCACCCGTTCAAACACTGGGGCACACTGTACAGAGCAGGAATCAGGGGGGCGGGGGCAGCTGGCCGCAGCCGCTGGCCCCCGGTGAGAATAGTAAGTGAGCCACGCCGAGCGGGCCGGACTCAGCAGAGACACTCGGCCACCCGTTCAAACACTGGGGCACACTGTACAGAGCAGGAATCAGGGGGGCGGGGGCAGCTGGCCGCAGCCGCTGGCCCCCGGTGAGAATAGTAAGTGAGCCACGCCGAGCGGGCCGGACTCAGCAGAGACACTCGGCCACCCGTTCAAACACTGGGGCACACTGTACAGAGCAGGAATCAGGGGGGCGGGGGCAGCTGGCCGCAGCCGCTGGCCCCCGGTGAGAATAGTAAGTGAGCCACGCCGAGCGGGCCGGACTCAGCAGAGACACTCGGCCACCCGTTCAAACACTGGGGCACACTGTACAGAGCAGGAATCAGGGGGGCGGGGGCAGCTGGCCGCAGCCGCTGGCCCCCGGTGAGAATAGTAAGTGAGCCACGCCGAGCGGGCCGGACTCAGCAGAGACACTCGGCCACCCGTTCAAACACTGGGGCACACTGTACAGAGCAGGAATCAGGGGGGCGGGGGCAGCTGGCCGCAGCCGCTGGCCCCCGGTGAGAATAGTAAGTGAGCCACGCCGAGCGGGCCGGACTCAGCAGAGACACTCGGCCACCCGTTCAAACACTGGGGCACACTGTACAGAGCAGGAATCAGGGGGGCGGGGGCAGCTGGCCGCAGCCGCTGGCCCCGGTGAGAATAGTAAGTGAGCCACGCCGAGCGGGCCGGACTCAGCAGAGACACTCGGCCACCCGTTCAAACACTGGGGCACACTGTACAGAGCAGGAATCAGGGGGGCGGGGGCAGCTGGCCGCAGCCGCTGGCCCCCGGTGAGAATAGTAAGTGAGCCACGCCGAGCGGGCCGGACTCAGCAGAGACACTCGGCCACCCGTTCAAACACTGGGGCACACTGTACAGAGCAGGAATCAGGGGGGCGGGGGCAGCTGGCCGCAGCCGCTGGCCCCCGGTGAGAATAGTAAGTGAGCCACGCCGAGCGGGCCGGACTCAGCAGAGACACTCGGCCACCCGCCGACTACAGCCAGGCTAACCCAGAACCTCGGACAGGGGGACCCTCAGCCGCGCATGCTCAGTCACACACACACCCATATTAGTCAGCTGGGCAGCTGACCGCTGTGATAGCTACGGGGAGCCGGACCGGACCGGACCGCGGAGACTACAGACAGGCTAACCAGAACCTCGGACGGGGTCATTCTGGATATTGGTGACTTTTCTGTCCCAGGATATAAATGTTAATATCTTATTTAAAATAAATGAAATGTCTATAATAAAAAGCTTTTATTATAGACTGAGGTCTTTTGTATAAGATTAACACAATATAATGCATGAAAAATATATTATTTTACTTTTAATCATCTTTTATTTGGAACATACACTCGTTTTTACAATGTCCCCAAAGCAAATTTTAGTTTCAATGAGACCTATTTGCCATAAAATTATAAATAAAAAGAAATGTGACTTAATTATTGTATAAATCAAGTTAAAATCTCTCTGTCTATGAATATATATCAATGGAAACAATTGTTTTTATTTATTATTTTTATAATTTACTGAGTGTCCTCAAAATCATGTTCCACCCTGTTTGTTGTTTTTCACCTTCTAAACAAAAAGCCTACTTTTCCCATGATGCCACATTCAGGAAGTGCAATCATTGTTTTGGCGGCAATTTAAAAGAACAAAGAGAGGTAAGCACCAACTTCCTGTCTGCCTTTTTTTTCAAGTTTTATGATGTCAACCTGTATGTCCTCCTCATAACTTTCCACCCTGTTATGCTAAATTGTGAAGAAAGTAAGCAACATTTTGAAATAATCACAAACATGTTTGATATATATAGTAAAAGTACTGTTTGTGTGTAGAGTTAGCTAGCTAAAGATGGCTACCTCACAGAGCTATGGCTAATTTGGTTAAAAAAATTCCACCCTGTTAGGCATACAAACTAACAGGGTGGAACATGCGCTTAACAGGGTGGAAAATCTATTACAAAATGTAAAGAAATGCATATACATGCTGATATATACATAGTGAAATGTTATTGAAACTGCCCATGTAATTTACCAATATGTATAAAAAGGTTTTACACTTTATAAGTATAAATTATTCTACATTTATTTGGCTTTACTTGTTATGCCACAACACAGCCATGATCAGCTATAAATTGATCACACCCTCTTGTGTGTAATCGGTATGGATTTAAACAGTAATTGATCATTATTATATAGTGTTGTCTATACAATTCACATAATATAAAGTTAAATTGTATATATTTGTTAGGAAATGGCTCCAGCATTAAGTGCAGCAGAGATGCATTATTAATGATGATGATGAAACTACCTATAAACACACACAGTAAAGACAAGGAAGATGCTTTTTCTGACTGTAAGTAAATGAAATTCAAAGAGCTGTAATTTTCCTTAAACACACAGTATGGCTTACAAAAACAAGCCACATGTGGCTGAGTTTATAACACCACCACCAGCATCCTGTAGATACAACTGTAGATCTGTGCAGCAAAGAAATTATGTGTAGGGTAAATATACTCTTCAATATTAAAAGGTAAGAGGGTAAAGCCCTCATGATAACACAATCTGAGGTGTTCTGAGCTAATCTGTCATGTTTAACATTAATTTCTCATTAAAAATGCACAAAAGACAGTTGATTGTAATTTATTGCACATTGTGATTTACGCTCTACAGGTTGAATCAACTCGTTTCAGTGTAACATCGTAGATAAATAAATAATAATAATCAGAACGAGTTAACGATCATAATAAACTACAATCACACGTCTTACTTTTTCAACCATTATCTTTGTTTCCAGCCCGTGTGAGTCTTGTAAAGTCTTAAAACTCGTTCTTTAAATCCGGTATCATAGCATCATGAACGCGCAGCGCCAAAACCAGAACGCCGATCGCGCGTTCTCATTGCCCAGAGGCATGATGGGAGGGGCCCAAAGCATCATGGGGGATGACTCTACTGCGCATATTCAGTGGGCCCATAACACGGAAGTAAACCGGAAGCCAGAAACTTTTCGGCATGTGCGCCAGGCGAGCAACTCCAATTGAAATCAACGGCGGCCATTTTCGATCCGGCCTCCAGTTCATATAATACATCTATGGTCACACCTCTCTGCCAACCGACGTATCACCTTCACCCACTTTGCCACCTTATCACTCCGCTGCAATTCAAATATATAGGTAACTGCAGATAACACACAACACAAAGTAGTTCCCAGTCAGACAACACAGAGCAATCCTCACAAAACAAATGTAATCTTACTGTATTGTTATGTTGTATGTTGTGTATATTATATAAAGTACTTTGAGTTACATTTTTTGTGTGAAAAGTGCTGCAGAAAAAAGTCTGATTGTCTGAATTTGGTGTATTTGGTGTAACACATGCAATAGACGACACGTGCCACCAGGTGGTGCTATGCGATTGTAAGACTCTAGTAAACTCACACTGGAGAAGGGAAGTCTCCATGTGCTTAAGGGCACAGGAACAACCACCACTGTGTTCAGTGATGTTAGTCTGTGAGCAAACCAGTGAAACACAGTTCAAACACCAAGAGCTACAACAAGAACTTACCTCGACTGTGTGGACAACACTGACTCACTGTAACGTAGTCATGGCAACAGGGACATTCGGCTCATGATGAATGGGATGTTTCACCAATAAAGACCGGTTGGAGGGAAACATCAATGCTGTTAATTATTATAGTGAACAGTCAATAACAATAATACCAATGGGTAGTGGTGTGATCAATAACAATCAGGATCAGGATCCTGCAGCTGCAGAATCAGAGACATCTGCAGAATGAGGGAGAAAACTAAACCAGTTATACAGATGAAGGTGATGGTTATTACTCACTAATGTTTATCAATCACTGTGAGACCTGGAAAATATTCTTACTGTATGTTGCAACTGTTTAATCATTGGAAACAAAACACTGAATGTCACAGATTCATCAACGAACATCCAAACACTGTAAATATGAATAATAGAAAAAAGATGTGAAAACAAACAAACAAACAAGGTAAAAACACTGCTCTTTATTAGCATCTGGTGGAAGCAGGCTCAAACTACAGCTCTATCAGGAAACAAATGTTCACCAACAACCTACATAATAACCTGTAACTATGATCTATAACCACTGTGTTTTAATCCCCATTATATTTGAACTCCATCACGACTTAATCACAAAGCACTGTGCTGCTGCTTCAGCTAATTGCTCTTAGCACATGGTCATAAGTGAAGGAGACTGAGGTGAGTGTATTTACATGTTGATCAGCTCCTCTCTTCTAACAGAGCAACAGAGCCAAACAATCTGTTATTGATCAACCTAGAATTGATCTGGTGACTTTACAGCTGGAGAATCTGAGTGAAAACTAATCTACTAAACAAGTGAAACAAAGAGATCAGTAAAAAAAGTGTTGTATGGACACAACAAGGATTACTCCTTTTGTGACATCACTGTCACCTTGACCTTTGACCCAAACTGTGCTTGATGATGATTTTCTGTCATTTGTCTCTTCACTACCATCTAGTGGCAGAGAGAGGAAACTACAGCCAATTATCAAATGGTCATTATTGTCCAGAACCTCAGTGATTTAATGTTGGTGTTTCACTTACATGGTACAAACCTACTTTACCTGTTAGTTCACCAAGACACAGGTTTGGTTTTATATCAGTCTTGTTGATATGAAATCAATATTATTCAGGCCAGTGTCCACACCTCCACCAAACACAGAAACACTCAGGTGAGGTGGTGTCATGTCGCTAAGATAAAAAACTAAATGCATAAATGACACAAATGTGTTTGATTGTGTCAAAGCTAAAATGCAGCGTGAAGCCTAATGTTCACCAAAAACAGGATGAACAGCTGGTGTCCAAAGTTATGGACAAAACAACTTGGTGGTGGTGGACAAAGCTGTGACCCAGCACAGAGACACAGGTCTGAGTTTCTGGCAGCGGTACCTCTGGCTCAGCTCATAACTATCTGTGTCCACAGACAGGAAGTGGTGAGGGATGACGTCTCTTCTCTCTTCCAGCTCCTGTGGCTCTGTTGGAGCAGCTGCATGGAGACAGAAGGAGGAGGTCAGCTGACCACAAACATGTCACACAATGACACATTCACTATTTATCCAGTAGCTCATCGACTCTGTAGAAATTAAAAGGCCAAATCCAAACTGTGTTGTGTTGATGAGACAATGATTTTCTTCCAGAGGAATAATAGAAAAAACATTTACCATGTCGACTAAAGAGTCAGTGTCTTCTGAGGGGTTTGTTGACTGAGCTGTACAGAGCAGCTGGATCCTCTGAAGCTTCCTGACCTCTGGTTCTGAGAGAGACACACATCACATCAGGACATCATAAAGACATATATATTCTGCTCTTACTGTCAGAGATGGGAACATCCAGTCATCATAAATGTAGAAAAACAGTGCAACTGAATGACTGATACTGATGTTCATGTGTGAGGAGCTGCTCACCTCAGGGCTGGACCGGCACAGTGGTTCAATCTCACACCATCGTACACAACTGCGTCTTCTTCCTTCTTTACCTTCTTGTGTCTTCTGGCCTGAGCCACAACGTCGTTGGAGTAAACAGCTTGGTCTTCAGAAAAGTGGACACTGGCATAGACAAGATGATGCTCAGATGGTTGTGTCTGTAGACAGAGGACAGATACAGTGAATCCTTCATAAGTCTTAAGACAGATGATAAGTGCACCTCTTCTTGCTTTAGGTCCTGTTTCAGCAGCAGAAGAAGGTGAGACGTTTGGGTTGTAGCGTGGCTGCACTGGAAGTTATGGACAAGTTCACAGCATTTCTGATTATTGTTCTATTCAGAGCTCATCAGTTGAGGGAAGTTGTGTGGGATGTTGACATCTTGCTTGACTTATCATGGCTACCGTAGGTGGTATATTCACTTAGGAGAGGTGCTACTCAGTTGTTTGCATTCTACTAGCTCAACACTAGATGGCAGTAGTTTTCACACAGTTCATCTTTAACTCCTTTTATAGGTTTTATTGACGCAGAAATAATGCAGATTCTTGTCATGGTGGTCATTAAGTGCTAAAGTTGAAGGCCACTGGACTCTTGAAGACGTTTCCCCTCTCACCCAATAGGCTTTGACAAAAGCTTTAACCCCTTACACCCTGGCCCAGGTGATCCTGACAACCCACATGATGGGCAGGTTAACGCCTCTCAGGACCACCCCAAGGTGAAAACTGCACCTACATGTGAACTCATCAGAAAATATAAAATCTTCAACATGTCAACAAACGTTTCTGTTTTTAGAATCTAATCAATGTATTGATTAACTTTAGAGGCAGGTTCTCTCTTCTGCACTGGAGTGGATGAGTTCATCTTTCTCACCTGTTCCCTGTCGTCTGGTCTCTCTCCAGCCTCAGACCTCTGCTCACACATCCTCTTCTTTCTGCTCAGGAAAATTAACGTCAAAAGGTTCAAACTCACTGAGTGACATGAAGTGAGTTTAAATGAGTTTGTGAACTAATATTTGTGGAAACAGAACTGCTCACATGATCCAGAGGAAGACAAAGCAGAGAGTAGGATTACTAGGGCCACGACAGAGACTGTTATAACAGCTGGGAACTTCCACGCTCCTAGAAAAGAGAGAACAAATGAAAATCAATACAATGAGCTGCAGTGTAACAGGACGTCACCCAGTAGAGTAAGAACTTGGTTTTATAAACACTGTCTCTAAACTCTTACAACCACTCATGACAGACAACACTCCAGTCTCAAGGACATGAGACGCTGGGAGGAAAAGTTGAGATGCACATTCAAAGATGTTTACAGCTACAGTCCAGACACAGTGTTATGATTTCTGACTCAGTCTGTGTGTCATTCACCTGAACCAACAGTCAGATTTAAGGTGGACTTGTGACGTCCTCTTGTGTTCTGGGCTTCACAGTAATAATTCCCACTGTGTTCAGGTCTAAGGTCAGTGATGGTGAAGATGTGTCCTGAAGTTTTGGTGAGTCTTCATCCTCCTTGTACCAGGTGTAGTTAGCTGCTGGGTTAGCATCACTGCTACAGGTCAGAGTGACTGAACTGCCCTCCACTATCTCAGCAGAGGGACTCACTGACACTGAGGGAAGCTTTGGAGCATCTGGAGATGATTTGACACAAGTCAAAATCTGATGAACATCACCAACAAGGAGTAAAACCTCTCTAAAAAAACCTGGTCAACACCTCAAAGCATTAGTTTGCAGAGAGACTTTTCAAGAGACTAAAAGCTAAAACGTATCATTCATGTGTTGTATGTTATTTTGTCTCTCAGCTGCTGCCTTTGACTCACACTCCACATCAATAGAGATGTGTTCAGACGTCCTCCTCTCCAGCTGATTCTCAGCTGCACAGTGATACTCTCCAGAGTCAGAGGACTGGATGGAGCTGAAGACGAGCTGTGGTTCTTTGTTGAGCAGTGTCAGGTTCTCCTTGTACCAGGTGTATTTAGCTGCTGAGTCAGTGTCACTGCTACAGGTCAGAGTCACTGAGCTGCCCTCCATGATCTCACCTGGAGGATTCACTGACACTGACGGCACCTTCAGAAAATCTGCAGGACAAAACATCAGCATTTGTTTCCTGAGCAGCCATGTTGTGTTGGATTCAAGTGTTTTGTCTCTTAAATACTAGAGAAAACTCACACACTGGGGGAGAGCCATGACTCTCATGTCCCTTTACAGCACAAGAGACCACGTCTCCAGGAGAAAACCAGTCTGTGTAAGAACTTCCCTCCTTCATGATTTTCTCTCCGTTCCTGATCCAGACGTAGGAAAGACCATCAGCTGGACTGCAGCTGCTGAGACACTTCAGCTCTGCCTCAGTATGAGACTGATGGACTGTTATTGTTCTGGTCACCTGCAGCTCCAGAGCTGGATACAGGAGGAAGAACCCACAGTGTTAGTGGTTCACATGAAAACATCACAGAGAATAAAAAGTGGATGTGGTCATCAGATATATATTCTTTGTTGTGATGAAGCAGCTTCTTATAGTGTTTCTCTCTGTTGTAAATACTCAGTAATCTCCCTGTTTAACTGCACAGCTTGATAAATATAATCCTTGTAACTCCAACAGCCGTTTGAGCTTCATCACTGATCTACAAAGATTTGTTCAAGGATCATTTCATCATGTTCACAGCAGCTCCTCACATCCACCTACAGCCCTTTAAGGTGCTTCATTAAAATGTGATACACACAAGTTTTAATGATGTTTCTGTGTTTGTCAGTTTGTGTTCTTACCTGTGACAGTCAGAGTTGTACCAGGTAAATGAGTCTCCTGTTCAAAGCTTTGTCTCTGGAACGTGAAGTGATAGTGAGCTGAATCTGTCTCTGTCAGGTCAGTGATTCTCAGAGTGGAGCGTCCTGTCTTTGTTGATATTGATGTTGATGTTGATGTTGATGTAACCTGAACACGACCTGAATATTCAGGGTCTTTACTAAGATCCTCAGGCTCTGAGGGATTCTGCCAACGACGACTACGTTCAGGACTGAACCAGAAACTTGATTTAACATTATAATAACTGCTGTAAGTACAAGAAATCTCCACTGATGATCCTTTGGAGGCACAGATTCTTCTGTCAGTGTAAACACTCTGTTGCAGGATTCACCAAAGACACCTGAAAGATGAAATGTTTCATTAAACCAGAGCAGCACCTACATGTTTAAAGACACAGTTGTGTTGTTAAATCAGAGCAGAGTTCAATACAATAATATGGTGTTAATATAGAAACAGAAAACTGAGTCCTCCATATTATAGATACATGCAGTCATGTGCAGTAGGTTAAATGTGCCACCAGGTGGTGATATGTCAGTGGAAGACTGAAGTCAACTCACAGACTGGAGGTGAAGGGAAGTCCTCATGTCCTTTAAGAGCACAGCTGAAGCTGTCTGAAGGATCAAAGTAGGCAGAAAATGAAGGTGTTTCTCTCCCAGTTTTCTGTCCATTCTTGTACCAAGTGAAGGAAGAATGATCAGGTGGACGACAACTGCTGAAACACTTCAGCTCTGCCCAGTCACGCCTGTTTGTCGAGGGGGTCACCTGCACCTGTAGACCTGGATTTCCATGAAGAAAAGGAAATATGTTGTTTATTCAGTGTGAACACATGGAAGTCAGTTTTTGACCCTTGAGTTTCTTCTCCTGGAGTCATCATGTGACCTGAATGTGAATATCTGATCACACAGTAATGTCCCTATGTGAGCCTAGAGGGGAGTTACCATCATCTCCTCATATATAACCAGTCACCATCATGTGAGCCAGAGTTCACACTGAAGCCCATTAAGTCATTAGTAAGTGGAGCTCTGAGCTCAGATTGTCTCCATCTTTCATTAACACAGCTGTTTCTGTTGATGTGAACATCTGGAACAGAAACATACTCAAATCAAATCATTACCTGTGACAGACAAAGTGACTCCAGCTTCACCAGTGTGTTTCTCTCCTGCTTTGTTTGTTGTCAAGCTGAGCTTGTAAACAGCTGAGTCGCTCTCTCTCAGGTCTGTGATTGTCAGAGTGCAGTCGTTGTCACCACAGAGATACTGAACACGACCTGAGTGCTCTGAGTCTGCTCTCAGATCCACAGGTTCAGTACCAGTGGATTTAGTGAACCACAGTCTTTCTACAGCTGTAGTATCATCATCAGTTCTCCAGTCTGGGTCTCTGTAGCTGCAGCTGATGTCCACTGTTGATCCTACTACAGCACAGATCTGAGTTGGAGCACAGGTCAGTCTCCAGTCATTCTGACCCTGTATCACTGTAACACAGAGCACAGCACACACCACAGTCACATTGTGATGTGTGTGAATCTTAACGCAGCTTTAATGAAGAGTTCAAGAGGAACAAATAAAGACTATTATTAAAACATGTGAAATGTATGTCATTTCCTCTGTTCACTTTGTGGTCAGTTTGCTGTTTGCTCTGAATGTATGTTTGTATTCACACATTCTGCTGAACACAACAGTCGATCAGGAAGGGGAGGGTCACTGTGAAACATACATGGACTGGAAACATCACACTGAATATCATTAACAAAGTTAACTGGCACAGTCTGGTTCCTCATTCTGAGCCTTGGTAGCTGTTCTCTTGTCGTGTTCAACAGAACGTACAGACATTTGTAGATAAACTCTACAGTTACTGAATCCTTCAGATGAAGCAGCTCCATTTATACAGTTCATTCAAACAGCACTATCCTCACTGTGTAATAACACTCACCACTTCAATGTTGAGCTTCAGGTATGTGGATGCAGATATGAGGTCGTATCAAGCATTAAACATGTAAAAACAACTAGTGAAGAATTATCTCTTGACTCAAAGCTGTTTCATCTTGGTCTGAGTGTGTGAACTAAATGTCCTACAAAGTAAATGGACATGTACAGTACCTGGTAGAGTGAGAAGAAGGACCAGGACAAATCCACTTGATGCTGCTGTTAAACTCATCACTGCTCCTCTCGTCTCTCTGTGTGACTTCAGACACAATAAAACACATCAGCTGCTCAACAGTGTGTGAAAGAAACATCGATCTGATCAAACACCAGCTCTGGTCTGACAAGACAGGAGGGCGATGATCGTCTGTGCACAGAGACACAAGTCAAGCTGTTAAAGGAAGACGAACAACTTCCTCTTTTCATCATGAATATTCATGAGGTCAGTACAAGTGTGAACTACAGCCATGTTGTCGTCTTACAAACTACTGAGGAAGTCCTGAGAGTCAGAGGAGAACTGATTAAAAACTACAGGTTCATTATGTGTTTTCTCAACGACAGTATCACGGCCATTTACCCTGGATGGGAAACTGTAGGTGCAGTTTATTTCCACTGTTGATCTTTTTAGGCCACAGATCTGAGTGTGAGTGTAATTCACTCCGCAGTCTTTCTGTCCCTGTATCACTGTAACAGAGAGCACAGCACAAACCACAGTCAGGTTCATACACACATGACACACACACATATAAATATACACACTATATACATATTACTGAGGAAAAGCCTAGAGCTCCCTCTAATGGTCTCTTCCTTTTATTCACTTTCAAAGTCATGATGTTAATAAGTGTCTGACTGGTTGATTGTTGCTGTATTAGTGAACAGACATGGAAGAGTCCAAACAGAAAACCACTGGACCTGTGAGTCTTAATGCAGCTGTAATGAACAGCATGTGACAAACACATAACTACTTTGGTGTCTGAAATGTCTTTGTTTCTTCCTCTCTGTTCAACTACAGTGAGCTTTTACTTGTATGTACATTAGCAGTTGAATTGAGTTGCTAAATTATGGATAGTATCGTGGCTGTGAATCATACAGGGAGTGGAAATGTCACTGACATTAACAAGTCACCAAAAAGAGGGACAAAAGACAACATTTGGTTCCAAACTGGTATTGATACCCGAACCGGCACCAGAACCTGAACCGGGACCTGAATCCGGACCTATACCGGAACCCGAACTGGTACCGATACCCAAGCCCAAACCTGGACAAAAATCGGGACCGGTACCGGGATCAGAATCCGAACCATTACCAGGTACCGGTACGTGAACCCCAATCGGTACAGGAACCTGACCAGAACCAGGACTGGGAGCAGTTCTTGCTTGATGTGACAATGGGACACTCACTTCACATGAATGAACCCAAGTCATATACAGTCTATGGTCTGTAGTAGACCAGACTGGAACTCAGCCATTAACATGATGGACCAGAGCCAGGACTGTGGGGCCGGGACAGTGCCGGAATGGGTACCAGAACAACCATAACGGTATGTGTACCAGTACCATACCAGAACACTGACGGTACCGGAACCAGACCACGAACCAGTACCTGAATCAGAACCGGAACACAAACCGGTACCGGAACCCGAAGCCGGTAACTGAACTGGTACCAGAATCCGAACTGGTACCGATACCCGAGCTCGAAGCGGTACCGGAACCAGAACCCGTACCGATACCAAACCCGAACAAGGACAAGAACCGGCCCGGTACCGGAACCAGAACCGTTACCGGAACCAGAACTCGGCCCGGTACCGGAACCCGTCTGGGACCGGAACTCGAACCCGAACAGGGATTGGAACCCGAACCCGAACAGGGATCGAAACCCGAACCGGTACCGGAACACGAACCGGTAACAGAACCAGGACCGGTACCGGAACCGAAGCTCAAACCCGAACCGGGATAGAACCGGGCTGTTAGAAAGACTCGGTCGACATCTCCTGTATTTGACTTCACATCACAACGAACTGTGGGTAACTGTCTGAAGTAAAGTCAGTGTCGATGCTGACTGACAGTGAGGGGACATAAACTGACTTGATGATGTGACAATAGGACACTGACACACTTCACGTGAAAGAGTCTATGTCATGTACAGTCTATGGTCTGTAAGAGACCAGACTGGAACTCAGCCAATAACATGAAGGACCAGGCCGGGGACACAAGGGCCCAATTCCCTTCTGCCTCTCAGGCCTGATCCCTGACTGACTTGAACGAGGTCACCTGTAAGTGAATGAATGTGAGAGCGAAAAACGGTCCTAATGCTGTGATAGGAATGGGACAGGACCAGGACCACTGTAGCAGGAACATACAGGAATCGGGACGCAGAACCAGATCCAGGACCATGGAATCCGGATTGTGCCGGAATTGGGACCAGGACCTGCAGAGGCCCACCAGAAACGGTAACAGAACCGGGCCCGGTACCGGAACCCGAACTGGGACCAGAATTCAAAGCCGAACCGGGACCGTATCCCGGACAGGTACCGGAGCTCGAACCGGTACCGGATCAGAACCGGGACCAGAACCGGTACAGGAAGTGGAACCCGAACCGGGACTTGAACCAGGCCTGGTACCGGAAACTGAATCGGGATCGGGACCAGGACTTGAACAGTGACCAGGACCGTTGCCGTTCCAATGCCTCGTTTGACATCTCCTGTATTTGACTTCACATCACAATGAACTGTGGGTAACTCTGAAGTAAAGTCAGTGTCAATGCTGACTGACAGTGAGGGGACATAAACTGACTTAATGATGTGCCACTGTAGCCAGGGACCATACCGGAATCAGACGTGGGACCAGATCCAGGACCATGGAATCTGTCCTGGACTGTGCTGGAAATGGGACTGGGACCTGCAGAGGCCCACCAGAAACGGTACTGGAACCCGAACCGGGAGCGGAACCAGAACAGTTACCAGAACCGGGCCCGGTACGGAACCCCCACCGGGACCGGAACCCGAACCCGAACCGGTACCGGTACCGGCACCAGAACCGGGACCGGAATTCGAAACGATACCGGATCCGGTACACGAACCCGAACCGATACCGGAACCCGAACCGGTACGGAATCGGTATCGGAACCGGTACCGAACCAGAACCGGTACCGGGATCCGAACCGGTACCGGAAGCCGACCAGAACCAGGACCGGGAGCAGTTCTCCTCCAACGCTTCCAACTACATCTTCTGTATTTGTCTTCACATCGCTATGAAATGTGGGTAATTTTCTGAAGCAAAGTCAGTCAATGCTGACTGAAAGTGCCTTTTGTCTCTGGGGAATGGTCCGGTACATGGACCAGTTGCTGTTATACAGGTGACATTAGACGATGATGGTTCATGTCAGCTCTACAACAGTCATGGGCCACCACATAAATAAGTGCGGCTCGGGCACTTCCCTGTCGTCTTCATGTGTAAAGAAGCCTCTCACCGCATGTGTCTGTGGCGGAGAGTTCAATGTCCAGTGGAGCAGCAGGTCAGCTGTAGAGGAGGCTCCAGCAGATCATCTGTCTGCTGTGAGGAGCGGTTTGGAAACAGAGCGACCTGATGATACTGTACAACGGTAAGGAAGTGGAGGAGAAAACTCCGACTGAGAAAAACACTGAGATGCTCTGTATCAAACCAAACTGTGGACTTGTGAACTGTCCCACCCCCTGAAAATGAACTCGTGTCATCCTCCCGAACTGAACACATTCACTGGTTTCTTCAGGATTCAGCACATTTTCTTTCAAAAGTTGAGAATCTGACTTTATTCACGACCACCGTGTCCTGTTGTGGGTGTAATTCTTCCTTCCTTGTGGTTTCCAATCTTTTATCTGTCCTTTTTATCCGAGTGGAGCTGAGTTTTTCTACAAATGTGGGTGTTGGGGCTCCTAAATGATGTGAACTAGCCTACTGGTGCACCCTCACTGATGGAAAGAAAAAACTTCCACAGGACTCCGACGTAAAAGATCAAACTAAAATGTATTTATTTCCAAGTTTTCTATCGTGTTACAGGAGTATCCAAATCAAGTTGTTCTTAAAAAAAAAAAAAAAAAAAAGGTACTGTGGTAGAAAAACTGTGGCTCGCTGGATGCTCCTGAAATACTCCCAGTCGTCCCCGTCTGGAAGAATCTGTGCCTCGGAGGCCACCGTCACTTTGCCAACAGGAGGGGTGAGCACGGCATTCTAGAATCTGAACGTTCGATGTCACGGCCCCGCCCACATTTTACACTGGACCTTTAAATGCCTCAGTGAGCTCAAGGCCTGCCTCTTAAAGTGACAGTAACATAAAACGACGACTAACAAAACGTCCCTTTTTAACTAAATATGAACTAAATCAAATGAATTTAACTGACTTTTGTTTATTTACAATTAACATATTATTCAATCAGATCAATTATTTATTTACATCCACATCAACTTTCCCACATATACAACAAAAAGACACTTTGGCTCCCACAAACAGGACAAGAGTCCACCTGATGGACAGAGTAAGTAAGCAGTAAGTTCAGGACGTGTCATTACATCACACTGATCACCAACACTTTAAACGTATTACAGTTTATTACAGTTCATTTTATTTGAATTGTTGCGTTACTTATCAATAATGGAAATGACCTACACTCTGATTTTGATGCTCTTTAAATCAAAACTACATATTGAACTCTTCATATTAGTAAATCGTGATAAACCACTGAACTGTGGTCGTTTCATCCACATAGATGAAAGTGGTGGAAACAAAACAACAGATTTGAACTTTATCCGTCTTCATAGCCGCTCCATGAAATAATAATACTTCCTGTTTCCATCAGGTGAGTCCCACCTTTACTGCAGCAGCATCTGAAAACATCACATCAAACCTGTGTAAAGTTACAGTTGTGATTGTAAATGTGGAGTCTGCATGTTATTGATCTGTTGTTACTGAATGTGAGAGGCTCTGACCTGACTGCAACTTCACACCAGGTCTTCCTGCTCCTCTCTGTCTTCTGTCTGTGCTGCTGTGGTGACGTCCTCATCAACAGGACCAGAGTCCACCTGATGGACAGAGGGGACAACATGAGACTCGTTCATGAAATCTGATCAAGTTGTGTTAGTGTTGTAGGGCCTCTCTGTCTCTCACCTCCATCATCTCCACAGCTTCTTTTGGTTCAGGGTTTGAACTCAGAGTTTTCTTCTTCCTGGATTCAAACCAACAACAAACACAAAATATAACATCAATGAAATGACATAAAACCAAAAACTACAGGAGTTTGGAGAAGAAGTCAAAGAGCAGTGAGTGAACTGATGGATTTTTGTACTTTTACCTCGTCCACAGACTGAAGACAACCAGTGTGATCAGCATCAGGAGCATCAGAGTCAACCTCATGATGTTCATGATCATTACTGGTTCACCTGACAGGAGATATGAGCAGTGAGGTTGATGAGCTGTGGTGCAGTAAACAGGTGTGTGATGATGAATGTGCACAACTCACCTGACACAACAGTCAGATTTAAGGTGGACTTGTGACGTCCTCTTGTGTTCTGGGCTTCACAGTAATAATTCCCACTGTGTTCAGGTCTGAGGTCAGTGATGGTGAAGATGTGTCCTGAAGCTTTTGGTGAGTCTTCATCCTCCTTGTACCAGGTGTAGTTAGCTGCTGGGTTAGCATCACTGCTACAGGTCAGAGTGACTGAACTGCCCTCCACTATCTCAGCAGAGGGACTCACTGACACTGAGGGAAGCTTTGGAGCATCTGGAGGAGGGAACATGAAGATGCTCCATTAATATTGTCATGAACAACTCAATCTCAAGACGTGTTTTCTACTTACACAGGACGTCTAGAAACAGAGACGTAGAGTCAATCTGTCCAAACTGATTCTCAGACTTGCAGTGGTAGGTCCCTCTGTCCTCAGAGCTGATGGAGGAGAAATGATAAACTCCTTCTGGTCCTTGTAGCAGAGTTTGGTTCTCCTTGTACCAGGTGTAGTTAGCTGCTGGGTTAGCATCACTGCTACAGGTCAGATTGACTGAACTGCCCTCCACTATCTCTGCAGAGGGACTCACTGACACTGAGGGAAGCTTTGGAGCATCTGGAACAACAAACATCAACAGCACACTTTAACTGCAGAGATACATGTTGTAATGAAACGGTTATATGTTTGACAGCATGAGAAATAATTAGCGTGGGGTGGGAAGGGAGAAGGGCATATAGACTTTATAACAAACTGTCTGACTCACATTTGACATCAATAAAGATGTGTGTTGAGTTTCTCCCCATCTTATTCTCAGCTAAACAGTGATACTGTCCAGACTCAGAGGTCTGGATGGAGCTGAAGACCAGCTGTGGTTGGTCACTCAGACGTTTCAAGTCCTTCAGCAGAGTTTGGTTCTCCTTGTACCAGGTGAGTTTAGCTGCTGGGTTAGCATCACTGCTACAGGTCAGAGTGACTGAACTGCCCTCCACTATCTCAGCAGAGGGACTCACTGACACTGAGGGAAGCTCTGGAGCATCTGGAGGAGGGAACATGAGGAGAAGTGAACTTTAACTGTCTTTTCACAGTACAAGTGAATATGATGTAGCTGATAGTTTATACAGAGGTTGATCCAGTATGAGACATAAAGTGTGTAGTGGAAGGTTTTACTTTGACATTGTATTAGTGACACTGTGGAGTAAACTCACAGACTGGAGGAGAGCGCTGATCCTCACATCCTTTAAGAGCACAGGAATATCTGTTGTCATCATTAACAGAGACTCTAATGGAAAATGTTTCCTCCTCCATCTTCAGCTCGTTCTTGTACCAGACAAATGAAGGACGAGCTTCAAAACTGCTGTGACACTTGAGCTCCACCTGGTGTGATGATCTTTCCACCAGCACCTGGAGGTCTGGATCTGTGAAGAAAGAACAGACAGGAACTAAACCAGAAAAGTACAAACACAGAGACAAATAAAGATTCTCAGTCGTCAATGACTTGAACCAAACTGATCAATATTCCAGAGAAAACGTTACCTGTGACAAACAAAGTCACTCCAGGTTCCCTGTTAATCTCCCAGTAACATATGGTTTGTTATTATTCTGAACTTGTAAACAGCTGAGTCTCTCTCTCTCAGGTCTCTGATCCTCAGAGTGCAGCGTTTCCTCTCATCACAGTGATGCTCCACACGACCTGTGTAGTCTGTCTGTTTTCAGATCCACAGCATCATAATTACCCCCTTTAACAAACCAGAATCTTTCCACAACTGTAAGAACATGGCCCTCGTACTTGTCTGGGTAACTGTATGTGCGCTCATTTCCACTGTTGATCCTTCAGAGGCACAGATGTGAGTGTGAGTGTAAGTCACTCTCCAGTCACTCTGACCCTGTATCACTGTAACACAGAGCACAGCACAAACCACAGTCAGACTCACAACAACACAGTCAAGTTTGATGGAGCTTATTCAACATGTGAACCTGCTACATGACTAAAACACCTCTCATGGTCTCTTCCTTTTCATTCACTTTCAAACTCATCATGTTCATAAGTGTCTGATGGTTGATGTTGTAGCTGGATGAAGCCACAGTGAACAGACATGGAGGAGTCCAAACAGAAAACCACTGGACCTGTGAGTCTTAATGCAGCTGTAATGAACAGTGAAAAAATAATGAGATTGAGGACTCTGGAAACTTTGAACGCTTAGCTGCCACTGTGAAATTAGATAAAGACAGAGACATCACTATGAAACATACATGGAGTGGAAACATCACACTGAATATCATTAACAAGAGTAACTGACACGTCTGGTTCCTCATTCTGAGCCTTGGTAGCTGTTCTCTTGTCGTGTTCAACAGAACGTACAGACATTTGTAGATAAACTCTACAGTTACTGAATCCTTCAGATGAAGCAGCTCCATTTATACAGTTCATTCAAACAGCACTATCCTCACTGTGTAATAACACTCAGCACTTCAATGTTGAGCTTCAGGTATGTGGATGCAGATATGAGGTCGTATCAAGCATTAAACATGTAAAAACAACTAGTGAAGAATTATCTCTTGACTCAAAGCTGTTTCATCTTGGTCTGAGTGTGTGAACTAAATGTCCTACAAAGTAAATGGACATGTACAGTACCTGGTAGAGTGAGAAGAAGGACCAGGACAAATCCACTTGATGCTGCTGTTAAACTCATCACTGCTCCTCTCGTCTCTCTGTGTGACTTCAGACACAATAAAACACATCAGCTGCTCAACAGTGTGTGAAAGAAACATCGATCTGATCAAACACCAGCTCTGGTCTGATAAGACAGGAGGGCGATGATCGTCTGTGCACAGAGACACAAGTCAAGCTGTTAAAGGAAGACGAACAACTTCCTCTTTACGTCATGAATATTCATGAGAAGTGTGAACTACAGTCATGTTGTCATCTTACAAACTAGCTGCCTCTAAAAACATCATGGAAAACAAGTGGTGGAGCAACAAAGAGAAAAAACGAAAGCAGAAAAGGATCCAGAGAAAGTGAAATTCTGACAAACAAACCGTGTAGAGGTGGAATCGGTCATGTCTGTCCTCTCGGTGGCCAGGTGAGCAACCACATCGTGTAGTCTCTGGGTGATATAACCACGTGCATATGGCTCAGACGATCCAGAGTGAGTGTGGGTATTCTGTCTATCACATCAGTCAGTCCATTTCATACCTTGTTGCTGTGGAGGAGCCATCAGGGGCTGGACTATCTGTCATGGATGGGTCTCCATGCTCTGTCTGAAGGATAATAACGGCTGCAGCCTCAGGCTCGCCATCAGGGGGGAGGCTCTGCTGACAAGATCTGTGGTCTGATGAACCATGTAGTCTGTGTCTCTGTCGGCCTCTCACTTCTAACTGCAGCTAACTGCTCACCCTTGTCAGAAAGTGTCTCTAGTCTTGTCTGCATTTGTATAAGATCACTTGAGGAGACAGAGTGGACTCCAGAAGACGCAGGAAGGTGAGTGGGTGTCAAAGGGGAGACAGCAGGTAAGACCTGTGACTGCAAAAAAAACATTACAGGTTTGGGCTTGTGCTAGCATGCTGAGCGCATTACAAACTGAAGAGCAGTGTATTAAGGATCATTACTGCACACCTGAACATCAACAAAGTATCTAGTAGTCCACAAGTCCTGAAGGGGAAGCTGCCTGCACTAATGTAACTGTAGAAAAATCCATCACCCAGGCGCGTGGGCAGCAGTTTACCTGAAGTGTCCTCGTCATAATTTGGAGCCGCCTCTACAGCCATTTCAAATCGTCTGCACCATTTTGAAAAGCTCCTTTTTCCATTTCCAATGAAGACATGAGGGAAATCTCCTTCGCAGTACAGTCGCATATAAAGCATGGGTTCAAATGCAGTGAAAAAAAACAAAAAAACTTAACATTATAAACTAACCATTGTCAGTTCATTTTTCTGGCAGCCTCATGGAAAAAGTAGTCCACTCTCACCGTAACGCCCCGTTGGTCATCAGAGTCCAGAGGCGGCAAAATTAAGCGGCGCGAAAACCCACAGAAAGCAGAGAAATCCACTTTTCATTTGTATACCAGCCTCTATTACTGATGTACATTGTCCTTCGTCGCTGTTTTGGCGGTTGAAAATCCATAAAGTCCGTTTGGTTCTTTTTAAATCCACAGCACACTGAACGAGTCACTAGCTAAGCGTTAGCTAGTAGCAGGAGTCAACCGCTGAGAAGGAAAAAAAATGGCGGTGATTCTTCGTTTATCCCGGACATAACTGAAGTTAGCAGTCTACAAACCCGCTGCCATGCGGGTAAAAACCAAAAGGACCCCCCCCCCGGTCCTTTTTATTCAGGAGACCCGGCGAACTTTGGTTCCAGTGAGACAGACAGAGGGCACCGTGGTGGCGCCGCCATTACACCTCTCTGCCAACTGCCGGTTGGAGAAGTACCACTCCCTGCCACCTTATCACTCCGCCCCAGCACACATCGACAGAAACCACGCAACAAAAAGTAGTTCCCAATCCACAATACACAGAACATTCCCGAACCAGACTCCTCATAAAAACACTTTTCACCTTGGTTTATTATTATTATTGTATAAACTCGGTTAATCATACTGCTAGCATGAGCAAAGAGCCTGCGGAGGATGCTAACGCGGCAGAGGAGGAAAGTACCGCTGCACTCACTGAAGTTATTTCAGCTGAGCGTCGGAGTCACCCATAGCAACAAGACACACACCTGTTCACCTGCACCACCCTGACCTCCACCTGAGCACAGTGAGCAGCACCAGTTCATCAGCTCCACTTCTTTCACCTGTTTCCACACGTTGGAAGAATTAAAGTGACCTGAGGATGAGGAGGCAGCAACAACATGGTTTGATAAATGTAACAGTGGGAGATAAATATGATTTTATTTGTAATTTGTCTGAAACATCCATAAAAAAAACAATAAGAAAGCAAACAAGTATTTTACATATCCTATATACAGCACTGCTGTTGTTTGTATTATTCCCTGTTTTCTTGATGATGTAATATCCATGTGTTCATGATAAAACACAGATTCATGTCTTTTTGTTGACTGTGCTGTACAGTGCAAATGGATCTGTTTCTTCTTCTTGACGTCTTCTCCTGTGAAGAGAAGAAAACCCTCATTCTGACAGTTTTAACCTGATATGCATTGTTTTTTAAGTGTGAAGATGAAAACTGAGCTGCTCACCCTGATTCACTGCTGCTGTTAAATCTGACAACAGAGTATTCAACCTCCTCCTCATGTTCCTCAGTTTCTGTCTGGTGATGACCTCTGATGTTGGAGTAGACAGCGTCTCCCTGGTTCTGAGAGAAGCTGACACTGGCGTAGTGAAGTTCATCCTGCTGTCCTGCTGCAGATGAGGGGGAGTCAAACCCTGGACCCACGTTCAACTAACGAGACAAAGACAACTCAGTTATAACAAGACTTTTCTGATGTTGTTGGACTAAACTGAATTTCTCGTTCTTTACTCCAGCAGGTACTGTGAGGTTGTGGCAATAAATAACTTATATTGTAATTCTATTATCCACCACTAGAGGTCAGAGTATTCACAGACTGCTTCATGGTCTTTGACTCATTCAGCAAAGTCAGTGAATCCATCTCAGCCTGAGGGATCTACACCATCATCTACATCTTTAATGAACCACTGTTTGTACAACACGACCCAGCACTAAGAAGGCAGCCATGAAGAAAGTGGACTAAAGCAGGTGATAGGACAGTTTACAGGTGAGTTTGAACAGGACAGGTGCAGTCTGACATTCATGCTTCATTTTACAATAGAAGACTTGAACACTTCCTGTCTCACCTCTGCTCCGTTGTCAAGTCTCTCTCTTCGCTCACACTGCTGTGTGAAGAGCTTGTCTCTTCTAGACAGGAGGAAAAACAGTGTATGAATCAGCTCCTACATTTAGATGCATCAGTGAGATGATGATGGAGACACAGATCAGACTTTCTCACCTGATCCACAGGAAGACAGCGAGGAGGACGAGGACCAGGAGAACAACAGTGATTGTCCCAGCAGCTGCTGACGTCAATGAACCTGGACGATCAGAAGGAAACACTGACAACTGATGAGGGAGTTACAGGACGTCTGAGTCAACACAGGGTTAACACACATTCACTCACCTGGAACAACAACAGTCAGATTTAAGGTGGACTTGTGACGTCCTCTTGTGTTCTGGGCTTCACAGTAATAATTCCCACTGTGTTCAGGTCTGAGGTCAGTGATGGTGAAGATGTGTCCTGAAGCTTTTGGTGAGTCTTCATCCTTCTTGTACCAGGTGTAGTTAGCTGCTGGGTTAGCATCACTGCTACAGGTCAGATTGACTGAACTGCCCTCCACTATCTCAGCAGAGGGACTCACTGACACTGAGGGAAGCTTTGGAGCATCTGGAGGAGGGAACATGAAGATGCATTAATGTTGCTCTGTCTGACTTTATGAATTCAAGTTGTGTTTTCTACTTACACAGGATGTCTAGAAACAGAGACGTGGAGTTGATCTGTCCAAACTGATTCTCAGACTTGCAGTGGTAGGTCCCTCTGTCCTCAGAGCTGATGGAGGAGAAATGATAAACTCCTTCTGGTCCTTGAAGAAGAGTTTGGTTCTCCTTGTACCAGGTGTAGTTAGCTGCTGGGTTAGCATCACTGCTACAGGTCAGAGTGACTGAACTGCCCTCCACTATCTCAGCAGAGGGACTCACTGACACTGAGGGAAGCTTTGGAGCATCTGGAGGAGGGAACATGAAGATGCTCCATTAATATTGTCATGAACAACTCAATCTCAAGACGTGTTTTCTACTTACACAGGACATCTAGAAACAGAGACGTAGAGTCAATCTGTCCAAACTGATTCTCAGACTTGCAGTGGTAGGTCCCTCTGTCCTCAGAGCCGATGGGGGAGAAATGATAAACTCCATCTGGTCCTTGCTGTAGAGTTTGGTTCTCCTTGTACCAGGTGTAACTAGCTGCTGGGTTAGCATCACTGCTACAGGTCAGAGTGACTGAACTGCCCTCCACTATCTCAGCAGAGGGACTCACTGACACTGAGGGAAGCTTGGAGCATCTGGAGATGATTTGACACAAGTCAAAATCTGATGAACATCACCAACAAGGAGTAAACCTCTCTAAAAAAACCTGGTCAACACCTCAAAGCATTAGTTTGCAGAGAGACTTTTCAAGAGACTAAAAGCTAAAACGTATCATTCATGTGTTGTATGTTATTTTGTCTCTCAGCTGCTGCCTTTGACTCACACTCACATCAATAGAGATGTGTTCAGACGTCCTCCTCTCCAGCTGATTCTCAGCTGCACAGTGATACTCTCCAGAGTCAGAGGACTGGATGGAGCTGAAGACGAGCTGTGGTTCTTTGTTGAGCAGTGTCAGCTTCTCCTTGTACCAGTGTATTTAGCTGCTGAGTCAGTGTCACTGCTACAGGTCAGAGTCACTGAGCTGCCCTCCATGATCTCACCTGGAGGATTCACTGACACTGACGGCACCTTCAGAAAATCTGCAGGACAAAACATCAGCATTTGTTTCCTGAGCAGCCATGTTGTGTTGGATTCAAGTGTTTTGTCTCTTAAATACTAGAGAAAACTCACACACTGGGGGAGAGTCATGACTCTCATGTCCCTTTACAGCACAAGAGACCACGTCTCCAGGAGAAAACCTGTCTGTGTAAGACTTCCCTCCTTCATGATTTTCTCTTTGTTCCTGATCCAGACGTAGGAAAGACCATCAGCTGGACTGCAGCTGCTGAGACACTTCAGCTCTGCCTCAGTATGAGACTGATGGACTGTTATTGTTCTGGTCACCTGCAGCTCCAGAGCTGGATACAGGAGGAAGAACCCACAGTGTTAGTGGTTCACATGAAAACATCACAGAGAATAAAAAGTGGATGTGGTCATCAGATATATATTCTTTGTTGTGATGAAGCAGCTTCTTATAGTGTTTCTCTCTGTTGTAAATACTCAGTAATCTCCCTGTTTAACTGCACAGCTTGATAAATATAATCCTTGTAACTCCAACAGCCGTTTGAGCTTCATCACTGATCTACAAAGATTTGTTCAAGGATCATTTCATCATGTTCACAGCAGCTCCTCACATCCACCTACAGCCCTTTAAGGTGCTTCATTAAAATGTGATACACACAAGTTTTAATGATGTTTCTGTGTTTGTCAGTTTGTGTTCTTACCTGTGACAGTCAGAGTTGTACCAGGTAAATGAGTCTCCTGTTCAAAGCTTTGTCTCTGGAACGTGAAGTGATAGTGAGCTGAATCTGTCTCTGTCAGGTCAGTGATTCTCAGAGTGGAGCGTCCTGTCTTTGTTTCAACAACCTGAACCGACCTGAATATTCAGAGTCTTTACTAAGATCCTCAGGCTCTGAGGTATTCTGCCAACCGACTACGTTCAGGACTGAACCAGAACTCTGATTTAACATCATAATAACTGCTGTAAGTACAAGAAATCTCCACTGATGATCCTTTGAAGGCACAGATTCTTCTGTCAGTGTAAATCACTCTGTTGCAGTCTTTACTTAGACACCTGAAGGATGAAATGTTTCATTAAACAGAGCACAGCCCCTACATGTTTAAAGACACAGCTGTGTTGTTAAATCAGAGCAGAGTTCAATACAATATGTGGTAATATAGAAACAGAAAACTGAGTCCTCCATATTATAGATACATGCAGTCATGTGCAGTAGTTTAAATGTGCCACCAGGTGGTGATATGTCAGTGGAAGACTGAAGTCAACTCACAGACTGGAGGTGAAGGGAAGTCCTCATGTCCTTTAAGAGCACAGCTGACGCTGTCTGAAGGATCAAACATGGCTGAAAATGAAGGGGTTTCTCTCCCAGTTTTCTGTCCATCTTGTACCAAGTGAAGGAAGAATGATCAGGTGGACGACAACTGCTGAGACACTTCAGCTCTGCCCCGTAACGGCTGTTTGTCGAGGGGGTCACCTGCACCTGTAGACCTGGATTTCCATGAAGAAAAGGAAATATATTGTTTATTCAGTGTGAACCATGGAAGTCAGTTTTTGACCTTGAGTTTCTTCTCCTGGAGTCATCATGTGACCTGAATGTGAATATCTGATCACACAGTAATGTCCCTATGTGAGCCTAGAGGGGAGTTACCATCATCTCCTCATATATAACCAGTCACCATCATGTGAGCCAGAGTTCACCTGAAGCCCATTAAGTCATTAGTAAGTGGAGCTCTGAGCTCAGATTGTCTCCATCTTCATTAACACAGCTGTTTCTGTTGATGTGAACATCTGGAACAGAAACATACTCAAATCAATCATTACCTGTGACAGACAAAGTGACTCCAGCTTCACCAGTGTGTTTCTCTCCTGCTTTGTTTGTTGTCAAGCTGAGCTTGTAAACAGCTGAGTCGCTCTCTCTCAGGTCTGTGATGTCAGAGTGCAGTCGTTGTCACCACAGAGATACTGAACACGACCTGAGTGCTCTGAGTCTGCTCTCAGATCCACAGGTTCAGTACCAGTGGAGTTAGTGAACCACAGTCTTTCTACAGCTGTAGTATCATCATCAGTTCTCCAGTCTGGGTCTCTGTAGCTGCAGCTGATGTCCACTGTTGATCCTACTACAGCACAGATCTGAGTTTGAGCACAGGTCAGTCTCCATTCATTCTGACCCTGTATCACTGTAACACAGAGCACAGCACACACCACAGTCACATTGTGATGTTGTGAATCTTAACGCAGCTTTAATGAAGAGTTCAAGAGGAACAAACAAAGACTATTATTAAAACATGTGACTGTACTTTGTCATTTCCTCTGTTCACTCTGTCTGTGTCAGTTGCTGTTTGCTCTGAATGTATGTTTGTATTCACCATTCTGCTGAACACAACAGTCGATCAGGAAGGGAGGGTCACTGTGAAACATACATGCTGGAAACATCACACTGAATATCATTAACAAAGTTAACTGGCACAGTCTGGTTCCTCATTCTGAGCCTTGGTAGCGGTTCTCTTGTCGTGTTCAACAGAACGTACAGACATTTGTAGATAAACTCTACAGTTACTGAATCCTTCAGATGAAGCAGCTCCATTTATACAGTTGATTCAAACAGCACTATCCTCACTGGTGTAATAACACTCACCACTTCAATGTTGAGCTTCAGGTATGTGGATGCAGATATGAGTCGTATCAAGCATTAACATGTAAAAACAACTAGTGAAGAATTATCTCTTGACTCAAAGCTGTTTCATCTTGGTCTGAGTGTGTGAACTAAATGTCCTACAAAGTAAATGGACATGTACAGTACCTGGTAGAGTGAGAAGAAGGACCAGGACAAATCCACTTGATGCTGCTGTTAAACTCATCACTGCTCCTCTCGTTCTCTGTGTGACTTCAGACACAATAAAACACATCAGCTGCTCAACAGTGTGTGAAAGAAACATCGATCTGATCAAACACCAGCTCTGGTCTGACAAGACAGAGGGTGATGATCGTCTGTGCACAGAGACACAAGTCAAGCTGTTAAAGGAAGACAACACTTCCTCTTTAACGTCATGAATATTCTGAGGTCAGTCCAGTGTGAACTACAGCCATGTTGTCGTCTTACAAACTACTGAGGAGTCCTGAGAGTCAGAGGAGAACTGAAGAAATGATTAAAAACCTAAAAAGATTTTATCAATATGATCTTTCTAATCTTTAATTCAAACTTTTTAACTTACACTGTCCTGTAGCATCAAAAAACCAAACCAGTTCACCAAAAAGACAGTCCACCACTTCAGAGACAGCAGAGACACAAGGGGCCGTGGACTGGGATTCAGACCATCAAGGAGTACAAACCTCCATCACAGACCTGTGACCGCCACATCTGTCTGAACAAACTCAGTTACTGCTTCGTACAGTTTGAGGCAAACATGATATCTGCACAGGACCCCCCCCCCCCGACCATGTTTTGTGCCCATCTCCAACCAGTGTAACAGATCCCTGTCCAGGATCGTGCCCACTGGTCCACACCACATTCCTGACCATGTGCTGAGAGACCTGAGGAGTCTAACACATCCTCACAGACATGTTCAACACGTCTCTGAGCCAGGCCGTGGTTCCTACATGATCTCCATCATTCTGCTGCCAATGAAGGCCTCACCATCACACTTTGTTGAACTGTTGTTCATACCACTACCTGTTGAGTCCCATCA
>JAFELL010002713.1:220000-369575 GCA_019059645.1 Caranx melampygus | reverse complement strand
TTTTCAACCATTATCTTTGTTTCCAGCCCGTGTGAGTCTTGTAAAGTCTTAAAACTCGTTCTTTAAATCCGGTATCATAGCATCATGAACGCGCAGCGCCAAAAACCAGAACGCCGATCGCGCGTTCATTGCCCAGAGGCATGATGGGAGGGGCCCAAAGCATCATGGGGGATGACTTACTGCGCATATTCAGTGGGCCCATAACACGGAAGTAAACCCGGAAGCCAGAAACTTTTTCGGCATGTGCGCAGGCGAGAGCAACTGCAATTGAAATCAACGGCGGCCATTTTCGATCCGGCCTCCAGTTCATATAATACATCTATGGTCACACCTCTCTGCCAACCGACGTATCACCTTCACCCACTTTGCCACCTTATCACTCCGCGCAATTCAAATATATAGGTAACTGCAGATAACACACAACACAAAGTAGTTCCCAGTCAGACAACACAGAGCAATCCTCACAAAACAAATGTAATCTTACTGTATTGTTATGTGTATGTTGTGTATATTATATAAAGTACTTTGAGTTACATTTTTTGTGTGAAAAGTGCTGCAGAAAAAAGTCTGATTGTCTGAATTTGGTGTATTTGGTGTAACACATGCAATAGACGACACGTGCCCCAGGTGGTGCTATGCGATGTAAGACTCTAGTAAACTCACACTGGAGAAGGGAAGTCTCCATGTGCTTTAAGGCACAGGAACAACCACCACTGTGTTCAGTGATGTTAGTCTGTGAGCAAACCAGTGAAACACAGTTCAAACACCAAGAGCTACAACAAGAACTTACCTCGACTGTGTGGACAACACGACTCACTGTAACGTAGTCATGGCAACAGGGACATTCGGCTCATGATGAATGGGATGTTTCACCAATAAAGACGGTTGGAGGGAAACATCAATGCTGTTAATTATTATAGTGAACAGTCAATAACAATAATACCAATGGGTAGTGGTGTGATCAATAACAATCAGGATCAGGATCCTGCAGCTGCAGAATCAGAGACATCTGCAGAATGAGGGAGAAAACTAAACCAGTTATACAGATTGAAGGTGATGGTTATTACTCACTAATGTTTATCAATCACTGTGAGACCTGGAAAATATTCTTACTGTATGTTGCAACTGTTTAATCATTGGAAACAAAACACTGAATGTCACAGATTCATCAACGAACATCCAAACACTGTAAATATGAATAATAGAAAAAAGATGTGAAAACAAAAAACAAACAAGGTAAAAACACTGCTCTTATTAGCATCTGGTGGAAGCAGGCTCAAACTACAGCTCTATCAGGAAACAATGTTCACCAACAACCTACATAATAACCTGTAACTATGATCTATAACCACTGTGTTTTAATCCCCATTATATTTGAACTCCATCACGACTTAATCACAAAGCACTGTGCTGCTGCTTCAGCTAATTGCTCTTAGCACATGGTCATAAGTGAAGGAGACTGAGGTGAGTGTATTTACATGTTGATCAGCTCCTCTCTTCTAACAGAGCAACAGAGCCAAACAATCTGTTATTGATCAACCTAGAATTGATCTGGTGACTTTACAGCTGGAGAATCTGAGTGAAAACTAATCTACTAAACAAGTGAAACAAAGAGATCAGTAAAAAAAGTGTTGTATGGACACAACAAGGATTACTCCTTTTGTGACATCACTGTGACCTTGACCTTTGACCCGAACTGTGCTTGATGATGATTTTCTGTCATTTGTCTCTTCACTACCATCTAGTGGCAGAGAGAGGAAACTACAGCCAATTATCAAATGGTCATTATTGTCCAGAACCTCAGTGATTTAATGTTGGTGTTTCACTTACATGGTACAAACCTACTTTACCTGTTAGTTCACCAAGACACAGGTTTGGTTTTATATCAGTCTTGTTGATATGAAATCAATATTATTCAGGCCAGTGTCCACACCTCCACCAAACACAGAAACACTCAGGTGAGGTGGTGTCATGTCGCTAAGATAAAAAACTAAATGCATAAATGACACAAATGTGTTTGATTGTGTCAAAGCTAAAATGCAGCGTGAAGCCTAATGTTCACCAAAAACAGGATGAACAGCTGGTGTCCAAAGTTATGGACAAAACAACTTGGTGGTGGTGGACAAAGCTGTGACCCAGCACAGAGACACAGGTCTGAGTTTCTGGCAGCGGTACCTCTGGCTCAGCTCATAACTATCTGTGTCCACAGACAGGAAGTGGTGAGGGATGACGTCTCTTCTCTCTTCCAGCTCCTGTGGCTCTGTTGGAGCAGCTGCATGGAGACAGAAGGAGGAGGTCAGCTGACCACAAACATGTCACACAATGACACATTCACTATTTATCCAGTAGCTCATCGACTCTGTAGAAATTAAAAGGCCAAATCCAAACTGTGTTGTGTTGATGAGACAATGATTTTCTTCCAGAGGAATAATAGAAAAAACATTTACCATGTCGACTAAAGAGTCAGTGTCTTCTGAGGGGTTTGTTGACTGAGCTGTACAGAGCAGCTGGATCCTCTGAAGCTTCCTGACCTCTGGTTCTGAGAGAGACACACATCACATCAGGACATCATAAAGACATATATATTCTGCTCTTACTGTCAGAGATGGGAACATCCAGTCATCAAAATGTAGAAAAACAGTGCAACTGAATGACTGATACTGATGTTCATGTGTGAGGAGCTGCTCACCTCAGGGCTGGACCGGCACAGTGGTTAATCTCACACCATCGTACACAACTGCGTCTTCTTCCTTCTTTACCTTCTTGTGTCTTCTGGCCTGAGCCACAACGTCGTGGAGTAAACAGCTTGGTCTTCAGAAAAGTGGACACTGGCATAGACAAGATGATGCTCAGATGGTTGTGTCTGTAGACAGAGGACAGATACAGTGAATCCTTCATAAGTCTTAAGACAGATGATAAGTGCACCTCTTCTTGCTTTAGGTCCTGTTTCAGCAGCAGAAGAAGGTGAGACGTTTGGTTGTAGCGTGGCTGCACTGGAAGTTATGGACAAGTTCACAGCATTTCTGATTATTGTTCTATTCAGAGCTCATCAGTTGAGGGAAGTTGTGTGGGATGTTGACATCTTGCTTGACTTATCATGGCTACCGTAGGTGGTATATTCACTTAGGAGAGGTGCTACTCAGTTGTTTGCATTCTACTAGCTCAACACTAGATGGCAGTATTTTCACACAGTTCATCTTTAACTCCTTTTATAGGTTTTATTGATGCAGAAATAATGCAGATTCTTGTCATGGTGGTCATTAAGTGCTAAAGTTGAAGGCCACTGGACTCTTGAAGACGTTTCCCCTCTCACCCAATAGGCTTTGACAAAAAGCTTTAACCCCTTACACCCTGGCCCAGGTGATCCTGACAACCCACATGATGGGCAGGTAACACCTCTCAGGACCACCCCAAGGTGAAAACTGCACCTACATGTGAACTCATCAGAAAATATAAAATCTTCAACATGTCAACAAACGTTTCTGTTTTTAGAATCTAATCAATGTATTGATTAACTTCAGAGGCAGGTTCTCTCTTCTGCACTGGAGTGGATGAGTTCATCTTTCTCACCTGTTCCCTGTCGTCTGGTCTCTCTCCAGCCTCAGACCTCTGCTCACACATCCTCTTCTTTCTGCTCAGGAAAATTAACGTCAAAAGGTTCAAACTCACTGAGTGACATGAAGTGAGTTTAAATGAGTTTGTGAACTAATATTTGTGGAAACAGAACTGCTCACATGATCCAGAGAAGACAGAGCAGGAGAGTAGGATTACTAGGGCCACGACAGAGACTGTTATAACAGCTGGGAACTTCCACGCTCCTAGAAAAGAGAGAACAAATGAAAATCAATACAATGAGCTGCAGTGTAACAGGACGTCACCCAGTAGAGTAAGAACTTGGTTTTATAAACACTGTCTCTAAACTCTTACAACCACTCATGACAGACAACACTCCAGTCTCAAGGACATGAGACGCTGGGAGGAAAAGCTGAGATGCACATTCAAAGATGTTTACAGCTACAGTCCAGACACAGTGTTATGATTTCTGACTCAGTCTGTGTGTCACTCACCTGAAAAGTCAGATTTAAGGTGGACTTGTGACGTCCTCTTGTGTTCTGGGCTTCACAGTAATAATTCCCACTGTGTTCAGGTCTGAAGGTCAGTGATGGTGAAGATGTGTCCTGAAGCTTTTGGTGAGTCTTCATCCTCCTTGTACCAGGTGTAGTTAGCTGCTGGGTTAGCATCACTGCTACAGGTCAGAGTGACTGAACTGCCCTCCACTATCTCAGCAGAGGGACTCACTGACACTGAGGGAAGCTTTGGAGCATCTGGAGATGATTTGACACAAGTCAAAATCTGATGAACATCACCAACAAGGAGTAAAACCTCTCTAAAAAAACCTGGTCAACACCTCAAAGCATTAGTTTGCAGAGAGACTTTTCAAGAGACTAAAAGCTAAAACGTATCATTCATGTGTTGTATGTTATTTTGTCTCTCAGCTGCTGCCTTTGACTCACACTCCACATCAATAGAGATGTGTTCAGACGTCCTCCTCTCCAGCTGATTCTCAGCTGCACAGTGATACTCTCCAGAGTCAGAGGACTGGATGGAGCTGAAGACGAGCTGTGGTTCTTTGTTGAGCAGTGTCAGCTTCTCCTTGTACCAGGTGTATTTAGCTGCTGAGTCAGTGTCACTGCTACAGGTCAGAGTCACTGAGCTGCCCTCCATGATCTCACCTGGAGGATTCACTGACACTGACGGCACCTTCAGAAAATCTGCAGGACAAAACATCAGCATTTGTTTCCTGAGCAGCCATGTTGTGTTGGATTCAAGTGTTTTGTCTCTTAAATACGAGAGAAAACTCACACACTGGGGAGAGCCATGACTCTCATGTCCCTTTACAGCACAAGAGACCACGTCTCCAGGAGAAAACCAGTCTGTGTAAGAACTTCCCTCCTTCATGATTTTCTCTCCGTTCCTGATCCAGACGTAGGAAAGACCATCAGCTGGACTGCAGCTGCTGAGACACTTCAGCTCTGCCTCAGTATGAGACTGATGGACTGTTATTGTTCTGGTCACCTGCAGCTCCAGAGCTGGATACAGGAGGAAGAACCCACAGTGTTAGTGGTTCACATGAAAACATCACAGAGAATAAAAAGTGGATGTGGTCATCAGATATATTCTTTGTTGTGATGAAGCAGCTTCTTATAGTGTTTCTCTCTGTTGTAAATACTCAGTAATCTCCCTGTTTAACTGCACAGCTTGATAAATATAATCCTTGTAACTCCAACAGCCGTTTGAGCTTCATCACTGATCTACAAAGATTTGTTCAAGGATCATTTCATCATGTTCACAGCAGCTCCTCACATCCACCTACAGCCCTTTAAGGTGCTTCATTAAAATGTGATACACACAAGTTTTAATGATGTTTCTGTGTTTGTCAGTTTGTGTTCTTACCTGTGACAGTCAGAGTTGTACCAGGTAAATGAGTCTCCTGTTCAAAGCTTTGTCTCTGGAACGTGAAGTGATAGTGAGCTGAATCTGTCTCTGTCAGGTCAGTGATTCTCAGAGTGGAGCGTCCTGTCTTTGTTGATGTTGATGTTGATGTTGATGTAACCTGAACACGACCTGAATATTCAGAGTCTTTACTAAGATCCTCAGGCTCTGAGGGATTCTGCCAACGACGACTACGTTCAGTACTGAACCAGAAACTTGATTTAACATTATAATAACTGTTGTAAGTACAAGAAATCTCCACTGATGATCCTTTGACGGCACAGATTCTTCTGTCAGTGTAAATCACTCTGTTGCAGGATTCACCAAAGACACCTGAAAGATGAAATGTTTCATTAAACCAGAGCAGCACCTACATGTTTAAAGACACAGTTGTGTTGTTAAATCAGAGCAGAGTTCAATACAATAATATGGTGTTAATATAGAAACAGAAAACTGAATCCTCCATATTATAGATACATGCAGTCATGTGCAGTAGGTTAAATGTGCCACCAGGTGGTGATATGTCAGTGGAAGACTGAAGTCAACTCACAGACTGGAGGTGAAGGGAAGTCCTCATGTCCTTTAAGAGCACAGCTGACGCTGTCTGAAGGATCAAAGTGGCTGAAAATGAAGGTGTTTCTGTCCCAGTTTTCTGTCCATTCTTGTACCAAGTGAAGGAAGAATGATCAGGTGGACGACAACTGCTGAGACACTTCAGCTCTGCCCAGTCACGCCTGTTTGTCGAGGGGTCACCTGCACCTGTAGACCTGGATTTCCATGAAGAAAAGGAAATATGTTGTTTATTCAGTGTGAACACATGGAAGTCAGTTTTTGACCCTTTAGTTTCTTCTCCTGGAGTCATCATGTGACCTGAATGTGAATATCTGATCACACAGTAATGTCCCTATGTGAGCCTAGAGGGGAGTTACCATCATCTCCTCATATATAACCAGTCACCATCATGTGAGCCAGAGTTCACACTGAAGCCCATTAAGTCATTAGTAAGTGGAGCTCTGAGCTCAGATTGTCTCCATCTTTCATTAACACAGCTGTTTCTGTTGATGTGAACATCTGGAACAGAAACATACTCAAATCAAATCATTACCTGTGACAGACAAAGTGACTCCAGCTTCACCAGTGTGTTTCTCTCCTGCTTTGTTTGTTGTCAAGCTGAGCTTGTAAACAGCTGAGTCGCTCTCTCTCAGGTCTGTGATTGTCAGAGTGCAGTCGTTGTCACCACAGAGATACTGAACACGACCTGAGTGCTCTGAGTCTGCTCTCAGATCCACAGGTTCAGTACCAGTGGATTTAGTGAACCACAGTCTTTCTACAGCTGTAGTATCATCATCAGTTCTCCAGTCTGGGTCTCTGTAGCTGCAGCTGATGTCCACTGTTGATCCTACTACAGCACAGATCTGAGTTGGAGCACAGGTCAGTCTCCAGTCATTCTGACCCTGTATCACTGTAACACAGAGCACAGCACACACCACAGTCACATTGTGATGTGTGTGAATCTTAACGCAGCTTTAATGAAGAGTTCAAGAGGAACAAATAAAGACTATTATTAAAACATGTGAAATGTACGTCATTTCCTCTGTTCACTCTGTGGTCAGTTTGCTGTTTGCTCTGAATGTATGTTTGTATTCACACATTCTGCTGAACACAACAGTCGATCAGGAAGAGGAGGGTCACTGTGAAACATACATGGACTGGAAACATCACACTGAATATCATTAACAAAGTTAACTGGCACAGTCTGGTTCCTCATTCTGAGCCTTGGTAGCTGTTCTCTTGTCGTGTTCAACAGAACGTACAGACATTTGTAGATAAACTCTACAGTTACTGAATCCTTCAGATGAAGCAGCTCCATTTATACAGTTCATTCAAACAGCACTATCCTCACTGTGTAATAACACTCACCACTTCAATGTTGAGCTTCAGGTATGTGGATGCAGATATGAGGTCGTATCAAGCATTAAACATGTAAAAACAACTAGTGAAGAATTATCTCTTGACTCAAAGCTGTTTCATCTTGGTCTGAGTGTGTGAACTAAATGTCCTACAAAGTAAATGGACATGTACAGTACCTGGTAGAGTGAGAAGAAGGACCAGGACAAATCCACTTGATGCTGCTGTTAAACTCATCACTGCTCCTCTCGTCTCTCTGTGTGACTTCAGACACAATAAAACACATCAGCTGCTCAACAGTGTGTGAAAGAAACATCGATCTGATCAAACACCAGCTCTGGTCTGACAAGACAGGAGGGCGATGATCGTCTGTGCACAGAGACACAAGTCAAGCTGTTAAAGGAAGACGAACAACTTCCTCTTTTCATCATGAATATTCATGAGGTCAGTACAAGTGTGAACTACAGCCATGTTGTCGTCTTACAAACTACTGAGGAAGTCCTGAGAGTCAGAGGAGAACTGATTAAAAACTACAGGTTCATTATGTGTTTTCTCAGCGACAGTATCACGGTCATTTACCCTGGATGGGAAACTGTAGGTGCAGTTTATTTCCACTGTTGATCTTTTTAGGCCACAGATCTGAGTGTGAGTGTAATTCACTCCGCAGTCTTTCTGTCCCTGTATCACTGTAACAGAGAGCACAGCACAAACCACAGTCAGGTTCATACACACATGACACACACACATATAAATATACACACTATATACATATTTCTGAGGAAAAGCCTAGTGCTCCCTCTAATGGTCTCTTCCTTTTATTCACTTTCAAAGTCATGATGTTAATAAGTGTCTGACTGGTTGATTGTTGCTGTATTAGTGAACAGACATGGAAGAGTCCAAACAGAAAACCACTGGACCTGTGAGTCTTAATGCAGCTGTAATGAACAGCATGTGACAAACACATAACAACTTTGGTGTCTGAAATGTCTTTGTTTCTTCCTCTCTGTTCAACTACAGTGAGCTTTTACTTGTATGTACATTAGCAGTTGAATTGAGTTGCTAAATTATGTGATAGTATCGTGGCTGTGAATCATACAGGGAGTGGAAATGTCACTGACATTAACAAGTCACCAAAAAGAGGGACAAAAGACAACATTTGGTTCCAAACCGGTATCGATACCCGAACCGGTACCAGAACCTGAACCGGGACCTGAATCCGGACCTATACCGGAACCCGAACTGGTACCGATACCCAAGCCCAAACCTGGACAAAAATCGGGACCGGTACCGGGATCAGAATCCGAACCATTACCAGGTACCGGTACGTGAACCCCAATCGGTACAGGAACCTGACCAGAACCAGGACTGGGAGCAGTTCTTGCTTGATGTGACAATGGGACACTCACTTCACATGAATGAACCCAAGTCATATACAGTCTATGGTCTGTAGTAGACCGGACTGGAACTCAGCCATTAACATGATGGACCAGAGCCAGGACTGTGGGGCCGGGACAGTGCCGGAATGGGTACCAGAACAACCATAACTGGTATGTGTACCAGTACCATACCAGAACACTGACGGTACCGGAACCAGACCACGAACCAGTACCTGAATCAGAACCGGAACACAAACCGGTACCGGAACCCGAAGCCGGTAACTGAACTGGTACCAGAATCCGAACTGGTACCGATACCCGAGCTCGAAGCGGTACCGGAACCAGAACCCGTACCGATACCAAACCCGAACAAGGACAAGAACCGGCCCGGTACCGGAACCAGAACCGTTACTGGAACCAGAACTCGGCCCGGTACCGGAACCCGTCTGGGACCGGAACTCGAACCCGAACAGGATGGAACCCGAACCCGAACGGATCGAAACCCGAACCGTACCGGAACACGAACCGGTAACAGAACCAGGACTGGTACCGGAACCGAAGCTCGAACCCGAACCGGGTAGAACCGGGCTGTTAGAAAGACTCGGTCGACATCTCCTGTATTTGACTTCACATCACAACGAACTGTGGGTAACTGTCTGAAGTAAAGTCAGTGTCGATGCTGACTGACAGTGAGGGGACATAAACTGACTTGATGATGTGACAATAGGACACTGACACACTTCACGTGAAAGAGTCTATGTCATGTACAGTCTATGGTCTGTAAGAGACCAGACTGGAACTCAGCCAATAACATGAAGGACCAGGCCGGGGACACAAGGGCCCAATTCCCTTCTGCCTCTCAGGCCCTGATCCCTGACTGACTTGAACGAGGTCACCTGTAAGTGAATGAATGTGAGAGCGAAAAACGGTCCTAATGCTGTGATAGGAATGGGACAGGACCAGGACCACTGTAGCCAGGAACATACAGGAATCGGGACGCAGAACCAGATCCAGGACCATGGAATCCGGATTGTGCCGGAATTGGGACCAGGACCTGCAGAGGCCCACCAGAAACGGTAACAGAACCGGGTCCGGTACCGGAACCCGAACGGGACCAGAATTCAAAGCCAAACCTGGACCGTATCCCGGACAGGTACCGGAGCTCGAACCGTACCGGATCAGAACCGGGACCAGAACCGGTACAGGAAGTGGAACCCGAACCGGGACTTGAACCAGGCCTGGTACTGGAAACCGAATCGGGATCGGGACCAGGACTTGAACAGTGACCAGGACCATTGTCGTTCCAATGCCTCGTTTGACATCTCCTGTATTTGACTTCACATCACAATGAACTGTGGGTAACTCTCTGAAGTAAAGTCAGTGTCGATGCTGACTGACAGTGAGGGGACATAAACTGACTTAATGATGTGCCACTGTACCCAGGGACCATACCGGAATCAGACGTGGGACCAGATCCAGGACCATGGAATCTGTCCTGGACTGTGCTGGAAATGGGACTGGGACCTGCAGAGGCCCACCAGAAACGGTACTGGAACCCGAACCGGGAGCGGAACCACCAAACCGGCCCGGTACCGGAACCCCCATACCGGAACCCGAACCAGTACCGAACCGGGACCCGAAACGATACCGGATCCGGTACCCGAACCGATACCGGAACCCGAACCGGTACCGGAACCGGAACCGGACCGGAACCGAACCGGTACCGGGATCCGAACCGGTACCGGAAGCCGACCAGAACCAGGACCGGGAGCAGTTCTCCTCCAACGCTTCCAACTACACCTTCTGTATTTGTCTTCACATCGCTATGAACTGTGGGTAATTTTCTGAAGCAAAGTCAGTCAATGCTGACTGAAAGTGCCTTTTGTCTCTGGGGAACGGTCCGGTACATGGACCAGTTGCTGTTATACAGGTGACATTAGACGATGATGGTTCATGTCAGCTCTACAACAGTCATGGGCCACCACATAAATAAGTGCGGCTCGGGCCCTTCGCCTGTCATGTGTCTGTGGCGGAGAGTTCAATGTCCAGTGGAGCAGCAGGTCAGCTGTAGAGGAGGCTCCAGCAGATCATCTGTCTGCTGTGAGGAGCGGTTTGGAAACAGAGCGACCTGATGATACTGTACAACGGTAAGGAAGTGGAGGAGAAAACTCCGACTGAGAAAAACACTGAGATGCTCTGTATCAAACCAAACTGTGGACTTGTGAACTGTCCCACCCCCTGAAAATGAACTCGTGTCATCCTCCCAACTGAACACATTCACTGGTTTCTTCAGGATTCAGCACATTTTCCTTCAAAAGTTGAGAATCTGACTTTATTCACGACCACCGTGTCCTGTTGTGGGTGTAATTCTTCCTTCCTTGTGGTTTCTAATCCTTTTTCTGTCCTTTTTATCCGAGTGGAGCTGAGTTTTTCTACAAATGTGGGGTTGGGGCTCCTAAATGATGTGAACTAGCCTACTGGTGCACCCTCACTGATGAAAAGAAAAAACTTCCACAGGACTCCGACGTAAAAGATGCATGTATTGTATTTATTTTATTTTTATCGTGTTATAGGAGTACCCCAAATCAAGTTGTTCTTAAAAAAAAAAAAAGGTACTGTAGAGAAAACTGTGGCTCGCTGGATGCTCCTAAAATACTCCCAGTCGTCCCCGTCTGGAAGAATCTGTGCCTCGGAGGCCACCGTCACTTTGTCAACAGGAGGGGTGAGCGCGGCATTCTAGAATCTCAACGTTCGATGTCACGGCCCCGCCCACATTTTACACACTGGACCTTTAACTGCCTCAGTGAGCTCAAGCCTGCACTCTTAAAGTGACAGTAACATAAAAGTGACTACTAACAAAACGTCCCTTTTTATCTAAATATGAACTAAATCAAATGAATTTAACTGACTTTTGTTTATTTACAATTAACATATTATTCAATCAGATCAATTATTTATTTACATCCACATAAACTTTCCCACATATACAACAAAAACACACTTTGGCTCCCACAAACAGGACAAGAGTCCACCTGATGGACAGAGTAAGTAAGCAGTAGGTTCAGGACGTGTCATTACTTCACACTGATCACCAACACTTTAAACATATTACAGTTTATTACAGTTCATTTTATTTGAATTGTTGCGTTAGTTATCAATAATGGAAATGACCTACACTCTGATTTTGATGCTCTTTAAATAAAAACTACATATTGAACTCTTCATATTAGTAAATCGTGATAAACCACTGAACTGTGGTCGTTTCATCCACATAGATGAAAGTGGTGGAAACAAAACAACAGATTTGAACTTTATCCGTCTTCATAGCTGCTCCATGAAATAATAATACTTCCTGTTTCCATCAGGTGAGTCCCACCTTTACTGCAGCAGCATCTGAAAACATCACATCAAACCTGTGTAAAGTTACAGTTGTGACTGTAAATGTGGAGTCTGCATGTTATTGATCTGTTGTTACTGAATGTGAGAGGCTCTGACCTGACTGCAACTTCACACCAGGTCTTCCTGCTCCTCTCTGTCTTCTGTCTGTGCTGCTGTGGTGACATCCTCATCAACAGGACCAGAGTCCACCTGATGGACAGAGGGGACAACATGAGACTCATTCATGAAATCTGATCAAGTTGTGTTAGTGTTGTAGGGCCTCTCTGTCTCTCACCTCCATCATCTCCACAGCTTCTTTTGGTTCAGGGTTTGAACTCAGAGTTTTCTTCTTCCTGGATTCAAACCAACAACAAACACAAAATATAACATTAATGAAATGACAGAAAACCAAAAACTACAGGAGTTTGGAGAAGAAAGTCAAAGAGCAGTGAGTGAACTGATGGATTTTTGTAGTTTTACCTCGTCCACAGACTGAAGACAACCAGTGTGATCAGCATCAGGAGCATCAGAGTCAACCTCATGATGTTCATGATCATTACTGGTTCACCTGACAGGAGATATGAGCAGTGAGGTTGATGAGCTGTGGTGCAGTAAACAGGTGTGTGATGATGAATGTGCACAACTCACCTGACACAACAGTCAGATTTAAGGTGGACTTGTGACGTCCTCTTGTGTTCTGGGCTTCACAGTAATAATTCCCACTGTGTTCAGGTCTGAGGTCAGTGATGGTGAAGATGTGTCCTGAAGCTTTTGGTGAGTCTTCATCCTCCTTGTACCAGGTGTAGTTAGCTGCTGGGTTAGCATCACTGCTACAGGTCAGAGTGACTGAACTGCCCTCCACTATCTCAGCAGAGGGACTCACTGACACTGAGGGAAGCTTTGGAGCATCTGGAGGAGGGAACATGAAGATGCTCCATTAATATTGTCATGAACAACTCAATCTCAAGACGTGTTTTCTACTTACACAGGACGTCTAGAAACAGAGACGTAGAGTCAATCTGTCCAAACTGATTCTCAGACTTGCAGTGGTAGGTCCCTCTGTCCTCAGAGCTGATGGAGGAGAAATGATAAACTCCTTCTGGTCCTTGTAGCAGAGTTTGTTTCTCCTTGTACCACGTGTAGTTAGCTGCTGGGTTAGCATCACTGCTACAGGTCAGATTGACTGAACTGCCCTCCACTATCTCTGCAGAGGGACTCACTGACACTGAGAGAAGCTTTGGAGCATCTGGAACAACAAACATCAACAGCACACTTTAACTGCAGAGATACATGTTGTAATGAAACGGTTATATGTTTGACAGCATGAGAAATAATTAGCGTGGGGTGGGAAGGGAGAAGGGCATATAGACTTTATAACAAACTGTCTGACTCACATTTGACATCAATAAAGATGTGTGTCCAGTTTCTCCCCATCTTATTCTCAGCTACACAGTGATACTGTCCAGACTCAGAGGTCTGGATGGAGCTGAAGACCAGCTGTGGTTGGTCACTCAGACGTTTCAAGTCCTTCAGCAGAGTTTGGTTCTCCTTGTACCAGGTGAGTTTAGCTGCTGGGTTAGCATCACTGCTACAGGTCAGAGTGACTGAACTGCCCTCCACTATCTCAGCAGGGGGACTCACTGACACTGAGGGAAGCTCTGGAGCATCTGGAGGAGGGAACATGAGGAGAAGTGAACTTTAACTGTCTTTTCACAGTACAAGTGAATATGATGTAGCTGATAGTTTATACAGAGGTTGATCCAGTATGAGACATAAAGTGTGTAGTGGAAGGTTTTACTTTGACATTGTATTAGTGACACTGTGGAGTAAACTCACAGACTGGAGGAGAGCGCTGATCCTCACATCCTTTAAGAGCACAGGAATATCTGTTGTCATCATTATCAGAGACTCTAATGGAAAATGTTTCCTCCTCCATCTTCAGCTCGTTCTTGTACCAGACAAATGAAGGACGACCAGCTGTGTTAAAACTGCTGTGACACTTGAGCTTTACCTGGTGTGATGATCTTTCCACCAGCACCTGGAGGTCTGGATCTGTGAAGAAAGAACAGACAGGAACTAAACCAGAAAAGTACAAACACAGAGACAAATAAAGATTCTCAGTCGCCAATGACTTGAACCAAACCGATCAATATTCCAGAGAAAATGTTACCTCTGATAGACAAAGTCACTCCAGGTTTCCCTGTTAATCTCCCAGTAACATGGTTTGTTATTATTCTGAACTTGTAAACAGCTGAGTCTCTCTCTCTCAGGTCTCTGATCCTCAGAGTGCAGCGTTTCCTCTCATCACAGTGATGCTCCACACGACCTGTGTAGTCTGGGTCTGTTTTCAGATCCACAGCATCATAATTACCCCCTTTAACGAACCAGAATCTTTCCACAACTGTAAGATCACGGCCCTCGTACTTGTCTGGGTAACTGTATGTGCAGCTCATTTCCACTGTTGATCCTTTAGAGGCACAGATGTGAGTGTCAGTGTAAGTCACTCTCCAGCCTCTCTGACCCTGTATCACTGTAACACAGAGCACAGCACAAACCACAGTCAGACTCACAACAACACAGTCAAGTTTGATGGAGCTTATTCAACATGTGAACCTGCTACATGACTAAAACACCTCTCATGGTCTCTTCCTTTTCATTCACTTTCAAACTCATCATGTTCATAAGTGTCTGATGTTGTTGATGTTGTAGCTGGATGAAGCCACAGTGAACAGACATGGAGGAGTCCAAACAGAAAACCACTGGACCTGTGAGTCTTAATGCAGCTGTAATGAACAGTGTGAGGAGGAAAAACCTTAGCTGCCACTGTGAAATTAGATAAAGACAGGGAGGTCACTATGAAACATACATGGACTGGAAACATCACACTGAATATCATTAACAAAGTTAACTGGCACAGTCTGGTTCCTCATTCTGAGCCTTGGTAGCTGTTCTCTTGTCGTGTTCAACAGAACGTACAGACATTTGTAGATAAACTCTACAGTTACTGAATCCTTCAGATGAAGCAGCTCCATTTATACAGTTGATTCAAACAGCACTATCCTCACTGTGTAATAACACTCACCACTTCAATGTTGAGCTTCAGGTATGTGGATGCAGATATGAGGTCGTATCAAGCATTAAACATGTAAAAACAACTAGTGAAGAATTATCTCTTGACTCAAAGCTGTTTCATCTTGGTCTGAGTGTGTGAACTAAATGTCCTACAAAGTAAATGGACATGTACAGTACCTGGTAGAGTGAGAAGAAGGACCAGGACAAATCCACTTGATGCTGCTGTTAAACTCATCACTGCTCCTCTCGTCTCTCTGTGTGACTTCAGACACAATAAAACACATCAGCTGCTCAACAGTGTGTGAAAGAAACATCGATCTGATCAAACACCAGCTCTGGTCTGATAAGACAGGAGGGCGATGATCGTCTGTGCACAGAGACACAAGTCAAGCTGTTAAAGGAAGACGAACAACTTCCTCTTTACGTCATGAATATTCATGAGGAAGTGTGAACTACAGTCATGTTGTCGTCTTACAAACTAGCTGCCTCTAAAAACATCATGGAAAACAAGTGGTGGAGCAACAAAGAGAAAAAACGAAAGCAGAAAACGATCCAGAGAAAGTGAAATTCTGACAAACAAACCGTGTAGAGGTGGAATCGGTCATGTCTGTCCTCTCGGTGGCCAGGTGAGCAACCACATCGTGTAGTCTCTGGGTGATATAACCACGTGCATATGGCTCAGACGATCCAGAGTGAGTGTGGGTATCCTGTCTATCACATCAGTCAGTCCATTTCATACCTTGTTGCTGTGGAGGAGCCATCAGGGGCTGGACTATCTGTCATGGATGGGTCTCCATGCTCTGTCTGAAGGATAATAACGGCTGCAGCCTCAGGCTCGCCATCAGGGGGGAGGCTCTGCTGACAAGATCTGTGGTCTGATGAACCATGTAGTCTGTGTCTCTGTCGGCCTCTCACTTGTAACTGCAGCTAACTGCTCACCCTTGTCAGAAAGCGTCTCTAGTCTTGTCTGGATTTGTGTAAGATCACTTGAGGAGACAGAGTGGACTCCAGAAGACGCAGGAAGGTGCGTGGGTATCAAAGGGGAGACAGCCGGTACAGACCTGTGACTGCAAAAAAACCACCCAGGCGCGTGGGCAGCAGTTTACCTGAAGTGTCCTCATCATAATTTGGAGCCGCCTCTACAGCCATTTCAAATCGTCTGCACCATTTTGAAAAGCTCCTTTTTCCATTTCCAATGAAGACATGAGGGAAATCTCCTTCGCAGTACAGTCGCATATAAAGCATGGGTTCAAATGCAGTGAAAAAAAACAAAAAACTTAACATTATAAACTAACCATTGTCAGTTCATTTTTCTGGCAGCCTCATGGAAAAAGTAGTCCACTCTCACCGTAACGCCCCGTTGGTCATCAGAGTCCAGAGGCGGCAAAATTAAGCGGCACGAAAACCCACAGAAAGCAGAGAAATCCACTTTTCATTTGTATTACCAGCCTCTATTACTGATGTACATTGTCCTTCGTCGCTGTTTTGGCGGTTGAAAATCCGATGAAGTCCGTTTGGTTCTTTTTAAATCCACAGCACACTGAACGAGTAACTAACTAAGCGTTAGCTAGTAGCAGGAGTCAACCGCTGAGAAGGGAAAAAATGGCGGTTATTCTTCGTTTATCCCGGACATAACTGAAGTTAGCAGTCTACAAACCCGCTGCCATTGCGGGTAAAACCAAAAAGCCCCCCCGGTCCTTTTTATTCAGGAGACCCGGCGAACTTTTGTTCCAGTGAGACAGACAGAGGGCACCGCGGTGGCGCCGCCATTACACCTCTCTGTCAACTGCCGGTTGGCAGAAGTACCACTCCCTGCCACCTTATCACTCCGCCCCAGCACACATCGACAGAAACCACGCAACAAAAAGTAGTTCCCAATCCACAATACACAGAACATTTCCCGAACCAGACTCCTCATAAAAACTTTTTCACCTTACTTTATTATTATTATTGTATAAACTCGGTTAATCATACTGCTAGCATGAGCAAAGAGCCTGCGGAGGATGCTAACGCGGCAGAGGAGGAAAGTACCGCTGCACTCACTGACGTTATTTCAGCTGAGCGTCGGAGTCACCCATAGCAACAAGACACACACCTGTTCACCTGCACCACCCTGACCTCCACCTGAGCACAGTGAGCAGCACCAGTTCATCAGCTCCACTTCTTTCACCTGTTTCCACACGTTGGAAGAATTAAAGTGACCTGAGGATGAGGAGGCAGCAACAACATGGTTTGATAAGTGTAACAGTGGGAGATAAATATGATTTTATTTTGTAATTTGTCTGAAACATCCATAAAAAAAACAATAAGAAAGCAAACAAGTATTTTACATATCCTATATACAGCACTGTTGTTGTTTGTATTATTCCCTGTTTTCTTGATGATGTAATATCCATGTGTTCATGATAAAACACAGATTCATGTCTTTTTGTTGACTGTGCTGTACAGTGCAAATGGATCTGTTTCTTCTTCTTGACGTCTTCTCCTGTGAAGAGAAGAAAACCCTCATTCTGACAGTTTTAAACCTGATATGCATTGTTTTTTAAGTGTGAAGATGAAAACTGAGCTGCTCACCCTGATTCACTGCTGCTGTTAAATCTGACAACAGAGTATTCAACCTCCTCCTCATGTTCCTCAGTTTCTGTCTGGTGATGACCTCTGATGTTGGAGTAGACAGTGTCTCCCTGGTTCTGAGAGAAGCTGACACTGGCGTAGTGAAGTTCATCCTGCTGTCCTGCTGCAGATGAGGGGGAGTCAAACCCTGGACCCACGTTCAACTAACGAGACAAAGACAACTCAGTTATAACAAGACTTTCATTATGTTGTTGGACTAACTGAATTTCTCGTTCTTTACTCCAGCAGGTACTGTGAGGTTGTGGCAATAAATAACTTATATTGTAATTCCTATTATCCACCACTAGAGGTCAGAGTATTCACAGACTGCTTCATGGTCTTTGACTCATTCAGCAAAGTCAGTGAATCCATCTCAGCCTGAGGGATCTACACCATCATCTACATCTTTAATGAACCACTGTTTGTACAACACGACCCAGCACTAAGAAGGCAGCCATGAAGAAAGTGGACTAAAGCAGGTGATAGGACAGTTTACAGGTGAGTTTGAACAGGACAGGTGCAGTCTGACATTCATGCTTCATTTTACAATAGAAGACTTGAACACTTCCTGTCTCACCTCTGCTCCGTTGTCAAGTCTCTCTCTTCGCTCACACTGCTGTGTGAAGAGCTCGTCTCTTCTAGACAGGAGGAAAAACAGTTGTATGAATCAACTCCTACATTTAGATGCATCAGTGAAGATGATGATGGAGACACAGATCAGACTTTCTCACCTGATCCACAGGAAGACAGCGAGGAGGACGAGGACCAGGAGAACAACAGTGATTGTCCCAGCAGCTGCTGACGTCAATGAACCTGGACGATCAGAAGGAAACACTGACAACTGATGAGGGAGTTACAGGACGTCTGAGTCAACACAGGGTTAACACACATTCACTCACCTGGAACAACAACAGTCAGATTTAAGGTGGACTTGTGACGTCCTCTTGTGTTCTGGGCTTCACAGTAATAATTCCCACTGTGTTCAGGTCTGAGGTCAGTGATGGTGAAGATGTGTCCTGAAGCTTTTGCTGAGTCTTCATCCTTCTTGTACCAGGTGTAGTTAGCTGCTGGGTTAGCATCACTGCTACAGGTCAGAGTGACTGAACTGCCCTCCACTATCTCAGCAGAGGGACTCACTGACACTGAGGGAAGCTTTGGAGCATCTGGAGGAGGGAACATGAAGATGCATTAATGTTGCTCTGTCTGACTTTATGAATTCAAGTTGTGTTTTCTACTTACACAGGATGTCTAGAAACAGAGACGTGGAGTTGATCTGTCCAAACTGATTCTCAGACTTGCAGTGGTAGGTCCCTCTGTCCTCAGAGCCGATGGAGGAGAAATGATAAACTCCTTCTGGTCCTTGAAGAAGAGTTTGGTTCTCCTTGTACCAGGTGTAGTTAGCTGCTGGGTTAGCATCACTGCTACAGGTCAGAGTGACTGAACTGCCCTCCACTATCTCAGCAGAGGGACTCACTGACACTGAGGGAAGCTTGGAGCATCTGGAGGAGGGAACATGAAGATGCTCCATTAATACTGTCATGAACAACTCAATCTCAAGACGTGTTTTCTACTTACACAGGACATCTAGAAACAGAGACGTAGAGTCAATCTGTCCAAACTGATTCTCAGACTTGCAGTGGTAGGTCCCTCTGTCCTCAGAGCCGATGGGGGAGAAATGATAAACTCCATCTGGTCCTTGCTGTAGAGTTTGGTTCTCCTTGTACCAGGTGTAACTAGCTGCTGGGTTAGCATCACTGCTACAGGTCAGAGTGACTGAACTGCCCTCCACTATCTCAGCAGAGGGACTCACTGACACTGAGGGAAGCTTTGGAGCATCTGGAGATGATTTGACACAAGTCAAAATCTGATGAACATCACCAACAAGGAGTAAAACCTCTCTAAAAAAACCTGGTCAACACCTCAAAGCATTAGTTTGCAGAGAGACTTTTCAAGAGACTAAAAGCTAAAACGTATCATTCATGTGTTGTATGTTATTTTGTCTCTCAGCTGCTGCCTTTGACTCACACTCCACATCAATAGAGATGTGTTCAGACGTCCTCCTCTCCAGCTGATTCTCAGCTGCACAGTGATACTCTCCAGAGTCAGAGGACTGGATGGAGCTGAAGACGAGCTGTGGTTCTTTGTTGAGCAGTGTCAGCTTCTCCTTGTACCAGGTGTATTTAGCTGCTGAGTCAGTGTCACTGCTACAGGTCAGAGTCACTGAGCTGCCCTCCATGATCTCACCTGGAGGATTCACTGACACTGACGGCACCTTCAGAAAATCTGCAGGACAAAACATCAGCATTTGTTTCCTGAGCAGCCATGTTGTGTTGGATTCAAGTGTTTTGTCTCTTAAATACTAGAGAAAACTCACACACTGGGGAGAGCCATGACTCTCATGTCCCTTTACAGCACAAGAGACCACGTCTCCAGGAGAAAACCTGTCTGTGTAAGAACTTCCCTCCTTCATGATTTTCTCTTTGTTCCTGATCCAGACGTAGGAAAGACCATCAGCTGGACTGCAGCTGCTGAGACACTTCAGCTCTGCCTCAGTATGAGACTGATGGACTGTTATTGTTCTGGTCACCTGCAGCTCCAGAGCTGGATACAGGAGGAAGAACCCACAGTGTTAGTGGTTCACATGAAAACATCACAGAGAATAAAAAGTGGATGTGGTCATCAGATATATATTCTTTGTTGTGATGAAGCAGCTTCTTATAGTGTTTCTCTCTGTTGTAAATACTCAGTAATCTCCCTGTTTAACTGCACAGCTTGATAAATATAATCCTTGTAACTCCAACAGCCGTTTGAGCTTCATCACTGATCTACAAAGATTTGTTCAAGGATCATTTCATCATGTTCACAGCAGCTCCTCACATCCACCTACAGCCCTTTAAGGTGCTTCATTAAAATGTGATACACACAAGTTTTAATGATGTTTCTGTGTTTGTCAGTTTGTGTTCTTACCTGTGACAGTCAGAGTTGTACCAGGTAAATGAGTCTCCTGTTCAAAGCTTTGTCTCTGGAACGTGAAGTGATAGTGAGCTGAATCTGTCTCTGTCAGGTCAGTGATTCTCAGAGTGGAGCGTCCTGTCTTTGTTTCAACAACCTGAACACGACCTGAATATTCAGAGTCTTTACTAAGATCCTCAGGCTCTGAGGTATTCTGCCAACGACGACTACGTTCAGGACTGAACCAGAACTCTGATTTAACATCATAATAACTGTTGTAAGTACAAGAAATCTCCACTGATGATCCTTTGAAGGCACAGATTCTTCTGTCAGTGTAAATCACTCTGTTGCAGTCTTTACTTAAGACACCTGAAGGATGAAATGTTTCATTAAACCAGAGCAGCACCTACATGTTTAAAGACACAGCTGTGTTGTTAAATCAGAGCAGAGTTCAATACAATAATATGGTGTTAATATAGAAACAGAAAACTGAGTCCTCCATATTATAGATACATGCAGTCATGTGCAGTAGGTTAAATGTGCCACCAGGTGGTGATATGTCAGTGGAAGACTGAAGTCAACTCACAGACTGGAGGTGAAGGGAAGTCCTCATGTCCTTTAAGAGCACAGCTGACGCTGTCTGAAGGATCAAACATGGCTGAAAATGAAGGTGTTTCTCTCCCAGTTTTCTGTCCATTCTTGTACCAAGTGAAGGAAGAATGATCAGGTGGACGACAACTGCTGAGACACTTCAGCTCTGCCCCGTAACGGCTGTTTGTCGAGGGGGTCACCTGCACCTGTAGACCTGGATTTCCATGAAGAAAAGGAAATATATTGTTTATTCAGTGTGAACACATGGAAGTCAGTTTTTGACCCTTGAGTTTCTTCTCCTGGAGTCATCATGTGACCTGAATGTGAATATCTGATCACACAGTAATGTCCCTATGTGAGCCTAGAGGGGAGTTACCATCATCTCCTCATATATAACCAGTCACCATCATGTGAGCCAGAGTTCACACTGAAGCCCATTAAGTCATTAGTAAGTGGAGCTCTGAGCTCAGATTGTCTCCATCTTTCATTAACACAGCTGTTTCTGTTGATGTGAACATCTGGAACAGAAACATACTCAAATCAAATCATTACCTGTGACAGACAAAGTGACTCCAGCTTCACCAGTGTGTTTCTCTCCTGCTTTGTTTGTTGTCAAGCTGAGCTTGTAAACAGCTGAGTCGCTCTCTCTCAGGTCTGTGATTGTCAGAGTGCAGTCGTTGTCACCACAGAGATACTGAACACGACCTGAGTGCTCTGAGTCTGCTCTCAGATCCACAGGTTCAGTACCAGTGGATTTAGTGAACCACAGTCTTTCTACAGCTGTAGTATCATCATCAGTTCTCCAGTCTGGGTCTCTGTAGCTGCAGCTGATGTCCACTGTTGATCCTACTACAGCACAGATCTGAGTTGGAGCACAGGTCAGTCTCCAGTCATTCTGACCCTGTATCACTGTAACACAGAGCACAGCACACACCACAGTCACATTGTGATGTGTGTGAATCTTAACGCAGCTTTAATGAAGAGTTCAAGAGGAACAAACAAAGACTATTATTAAAACATGTGAAATACTTTGTCATTTCCTCTGTTCACTCTGTGGTCAGTTTGCTGTTTGCTCTGAATGTATGTTTGTATTCACACATTCTGCTGAACACAACAGTCGATCAGGAAGAGGAGGGTCACTGTGAAACATACATGGACTGGAAACATCACACTGAATATCATTAACAAAGTTAACTGGCACAGTCTGGTTCCTCATTCTGAGCCTTGGTAGCTGTTCTCTTGTCGTGTTCAACAGAACGTACAGACATTTGTAGATAAACTCTACAGTTACTGAATCCTTCAGATGAAGCAGCTCCATTTATACAGTTGATTCAAACAGCACTATCCTCACTGTGTAATAACACTCACCACTTCAATGTTGAGCTTCAGGTATGTGGATGCAGATATGAGGTCGTATCAAGCATTAAACATGTAAAAACAACTAGTGAAGAATTATCTCTTGACTCAAAGCTGTTTCATCTTGGTCTGAGTGTGTGAACTAAATGTCCTACAAAGTAAATGGACATGTACAGTACCTGGTAGAGTGAGAAGAAGGACCAGGACATATCCACTTGATGCTGCTGTTAAACTCATCACTGCTCCTCTCGTCTCTCTGTGTGACTTCAGACACAATAAAACACATCAGCTGCTCAACAGTGTGTGAAAGAAACATCGATCTGATCAAACACCAGCTCTGGTCTGACAAGACAGGAGGGTGATGATCGTCTGTGCACAGAGACACAAGTCAAGCTGTTAAAGGAAGACGAACAACTTCCTCTTTACGTCATGAATATTCATGAGGTCAGTACAAGTGTGAACTACAGTCATGTTGTCGTCTTACAAACTACTGAGGAAGTCCTGAGAGTCAGAGGAGAACTGAAGAACTGATTAAAAACCTAAAAAGATTTTTATCAATATGATCTTTCTAATCTTTAATTCAAACTGTCTTTAACTTAAACTGTCCTGTAGCATCAGAAAAACCAAACCAGTTCACCAAAAAGACAGTCCACCACTTCAGAGACAGCAGAGACACAAGGAGGCCGTGGACTGGGATTCAGACCATCAATGAGTACAAACCTCCATCACAGACCTGTGACCGCCACATCTGTCTGAACAAACTCAGTTACTGCTTCGTACAGTTTGAGGCACAAACATGATATCTGCACAGGACCCCCCCCCCCCGACCATGTTTTGTGCCCATCTCCAACCAGTGTAAACAGATCCCTGTCCAGGATCGATGCCCACTGGTCCACACCACATTCCTGACCATGTGCTGAGAGACCTGAGGAGGTCTAACACATCCTCACAGACATGTTCAACACGTCTCTGAGCCAGGCCGTGGTTCCTACATGATCTCCATCATTCTGCTGCCAATGAAGGCCTCACCATCACACTTTTGTTGAACTGTTGTTCATACCACTAACCTGTTGAGTCCCATCATCACGATAAAGTGCTTTGAAAAGCTCAACACAAAAGACAAAATGTGAGAATGCTGTTCATCAACTTCAGCTCAGCGTTCAACACTATCATCCCTCAGCAGCTAATAAATACTGGACCCACTGGCCCTTGAAACTTCTCTGTGTAACTAGTTGCTGGACCTCCCTGGGAGACCACAGGCAGTTCATTCAGGTCAACAACAACAACCCCCCCCCCCCCCAATGATGTGCTAATTCGCTTACTCTTCACCTTCCTGATTCATAATGAAGGATATGTTTTGCTGTTGCTATGTGTTTTAATCTTCCTATGCTATCCTTGCAGTCATCATCGTTGACGTATGAGAATTCTTGGTATTGTGGTATGACTGTGTTGATTAAGACAGGGAATGTAGTGCAGGGCTGAGGGAGAGGAGACTATGTACAAGGACAGTGAGTGTAGAGAAGACAGGCCGTCGCCACCTGCAGAGAAGTAGATTGGGGAAAGTATCTCTAGGTCAAGGGGGGGGGTGGAACTGTAGAAAATGATCTGTGTAAACGGGGAAGACACACACTTTGCTTAGGAAGAGGCGGTGGAAGCATTGTGGTCCAGAGCTCTGTAAGCAATCTCAAACTTTAATTCTCTGCTGTATTCATTTAATAAATTAGATGCAAATTGAACTTTAACTTTGTGTCCTGCATACTTCATCAAACGAACACGCGAGTCCCGGGTTTATAAGTTAAAGGACTCAACAATAACTGTACTCCAATGTACAGCACCGACCTCTTCATTAAGTTTGTAGATGACACCACTGTAATGATAGAGACAAACTACGGGAACAAGGTGAACTAACTGGCCATGTGGTGCAGGGACAATAATACACATATGAATACTCTCTTCTAATCTTCTAATCTCTCTTTAAGTAGAGAGAAAACAAAAGAGACTATTGTGGACTATATAAGCACACACAGCAAACCTGATTTGATCTGCTGCACCTGTGGACCTAGTTTAGACAAAAAGGAAGTAAAACTTCTATTCATGCACACGCATAAAACTTCCAAACACATTCATAGTATCAATAGGTGGATGCTAAATTTTGCCCCGCACAACAACAGATATGGTAAACAATCTCATCTCACTTAGACATAAAGTTAATTTTTGTGACTAAGCAGAGAGAGGATAGTAATGTTATTAAAAAGAAATCATTACCTGTGACAGACAAAGTGACTCCAGCTTCACCAGTGTGTTTCTCTCCTGCTTTGTTTGTTGTCAAGCTGAGCTTGTAAACAGCTGAGTCACTCTCTCTCAGGTCTGTGATTGTCACACCAGCTCTGGTCTGACAAGACTGGAGGGCGATGATCGTCTGTGCACAGAGACACAAGTCAAGCTGTTAAAACAAGACACGCTTCCTTCCTGTTTTCATCATGAATATTCATGAGGAAGTGTGAACTACAGTCATGTTGTCGTCTTACAAACTACTGAGGAAGTCCTGAGAGTCAGAGGAGAACTGATCAAAAACTACAGGTTCATTATGTGTTTTCTCAACGACAGTATCACGGCCATTTACCCTGGATGGGAAACTGTAGGTGCAGTTTATTTCCACTGTTGATCTTTTTAGGCCACAGATCTGAGTGTGAGTGTAATTCACTCCGCAGTCTTTCTGTCCCTGTATCACTGTAACAGAGAGCACAGCACAAACCACAGTCAGACTCATACACACATAACACACACACACATAAATATACACACAAACCAAACAGAAAACCACTGGACCTGTGAATCTTAATGCAGCTGTAATGAGCAGCATGTGTGTGATGAAGAGTATCGTCACTTGGCTTGCACATAGCACATGCACTTTAGACAAAGTAGGTACAAGTACATATGCACTTTAATAATTGCACAGGCACTTTAAGAGAAGCAACAGCACTTTATGGAATATTTGCGCAATACATTTTAAAACATTGCCTTTTGCACATTTTGTATGGATAAGTAACTTATTGAATATTTATCACCATATTTAGGGTCCTTTTGCAGATTTGGGTTTGTTTGGGGAGGAGCTATGTAGGCTGCGCAGTTTCACCTAGAGGGAAAAGGACATAAAATTAAATGTTCAAGTGGAATTATGTATGAATTGTTTGAATCATGAGCTAAACTACCAAATTGCAATGATGTATTGTTTGATGTGTGTTGTGTTGCTTAGTGTGTGCATGGAGGAAACAAAAGTTGTAGTCTGTACTAACCAGTCTGTGTCCTCAGCAGGGGGCGCAGGCAAAAGGCTTCCCCAGGAAACTGGCACCAGTGTTATATTTCCGGGTGCAACCAAGTGTAAATTGGTGTGATGGGGGGAATGGATATGTGTGTAGTAGGTAATATGTGAGGTGGTTTGAACGGTTGTTTCACTGATAGTTAATGTAAATTGGTGTGTAAATAGGTTTTTGTTTGGGTTGTATAGATAAAAGGATTAAAAAAACAGTCACCAAAAAAAGGGACAAAAGACAACATTTGGTTCCAACATCACAGGAGAAGGGACATGTTTGACCAAAGTTGATTTAGAGGAACAGTACCTGGTACAGTGAGAAGAAGGACCAGGACAAATCCACATGATGCTGCTGTTAAACTCATCACCGCTAAAAGCACCTGTGTGACAGAAGTGTAGATTTTAAAATGCTTACAGTAGAGAAAAGAGCTGTTCCTCTTTTTCAGGCATGGTACACAGATGACAGCTGCCGTGGGAACAAGACACTTCCTTCCTCTTTACATTAATAATATCAATGAAGACAGTACAACCACCTGCTTCTGACTTCAGGACAAGTGACAAATGATCTTGGCAGGATAATCTTTCAGAGCATCCTTTTCACATGTGTGAAAAGGAGACCAATAATAGTTTCTGTAAGGATGTTGACTTACCTGCCGAAGAGCTGGTACCTAAAGGATCATGAATTTGGGGCCCCATTGCGAGTCCAACACACAGTAGTTTGTACCTTGAATGTAGGGCAGGGCTGTAGCCAGAGTTTAGAAGGTAGTGAGGTCTTGGGGGGGGGGCCGCAGAATATGTTCACACGATGTGGCAAAAAACTACGCATCAGCTTTGACCACTCGAGCTAAGAGCTAGGCTGTATGTGCTCATACCGAAATGACACCACTACAACCACAAGTACATTACACACAAAACTGTGTGTGTGTGTGTGTGTGTGTGTGAGTGTGTGTGTGTGTGTGAGAGAGAGAGAGAAACCAGTACCAGGACATAAACTGACTTGATCATGTGACAATGGGACACTAACACCAGGGCCGTACCAGAACTGGGACAAGGACCAGAGCCAGGACCGTGGGACCGTGGGACCGGGACAGTGCCGGAACAGTACTAGGACCAGAACCAGGACTAACAAACCAGAACTGGTACCAGAACCCGAACCGGGACCAGAACAGGAAGCCTTACGGGAACCCGAACCGGGTCTGGAGCCCAAACCGGGACCATAACTGGAAGATTTACCGGAACAGAAACCAGGACCAGAACCGAGACAAGAACCGGTACCGGAACCCTAACTGAGATCAGAACCGGTACGGCACCCGAACCGGTACTGGACCGAACCGGTACCGGAACTGGTAACGGAACGGTACCCAAACCAGAACCGATACCGGGACAAGACCCGGGATTGGGACCGGGTGCGGTTCTGTTCTGACGCTTCCGACTACAGCCTCTGTATTTGACTTCACATCGCTATGAACTGTGGTATTTTATGACGCAAAGTCAGTGTCGATGCTGACTGACAGTGAGGGACATAAACTGACTGATGTGACAATGGGACACTGACACACTTCACATGAACGAACCTGAATCATATACAGTTTGTGTTTGTGGTTAGACGTTTATTGTTATTATTATTGACCCATTAAATATGAGGGGGGCTGAAGCATGAAGGCGGCTCCCATATGCTGGAGCTTTACACTGCTGACTACCAAAAGACATGTCCTGTGATTATATTTAACCTACCGTTTACAACTGAGAATATCAGGTAGCCCCCCCCCCCTTAAAAACGTAAGGCAGTTTAAAATTAGTACCCGAGGCAGGAAAAAAACAGAGTTTTTCATCAAATGTTACAAATATTTCATTGAACACTTAATGTTTCATATTCCAGATCAATAACTTGCCTTGCGTACAACAATACCATCTTTTTCCGCGTGTGATTTGCACCGAGTGGATGCCTTTGTACAACAGAAATGTTGACTCTATTTAGCCATATTGTTACCGGATCTTATTTTATAATTTACATACACTATCTAGTGTCCCGCACTGTTATATCTATATGGCAGCTAGTCAGACAGTCTTCTTCCCAGCAGAAGGAAGTGGGATATACAAGGTATTCAGGTACCCTATATATCCCACTGCTGTTTACGCTTTTATTTTTTCTGTTTGTCTTTATCCTGTAAAATCATGCCGTGTACATAACAACCAACAGATTCACGTGTTTTTGTTTTTGTTGACTGTGCTGTACAGAGCAAATGGATCCATTCCTTCTTCTTCCCATCTTGCTCTGTAAAGAGAATAAACCATTCACACACACAACTTTTTAATCTAGTGTGTGTTACATTCTTGGAGTGTAGCAATAAAAATGTTAATGTAAGAGGAGCTACTCACTGTGAGTCACTCCTGGCTTTGTTAAATCTGACAACAGAGTATTCAACACTGTCCTCGTCCTCCTCATCTCCCACAGTTTCTCTCTGGTGATAAACTGTGATGTTGGAGTAGACAGGGTCTCCCTGGTTCTGAGGGAAGTTCACACAGGCGTAGTGAAGTTCATCCTGCTGTCCTGCTCTCCATGACGGGGATTCATACACTGGACCCATGTTCAGCTGACAAGACAAACACAGCTCAACTGTAACAGGGCTTTTATTGTACTATTTGACTTTGCTCTTCGTTTTTTGTTCTTTACTTCAGCAGGCAAAGAGTGAGAGAGAGTTTATGGGAACAATAATAAATTATTTTTGCAATACCCATTGTCCACCACCAGAGGTCAGAATATTCAGAGACTGCTTCATCAAAGCCAATAAATCCATATGTAGTGAAGCTCCACTTTTTCAAGTGAGGTTACAGAATTAGAAGTGGACTAAAGCAGGTGATAGGACAGTTTCCAGGTGAGTCTGAACAGGACAGGTGCAGTCTGACATTCATGCTTCATTTTACAATAGAAGACTTGAACACTTCCTGTCTCACCTCTGCTCCGGTGTCAGGTCTCTCTCCTTGTTCACACTGCTGTGTGAAGAGCTCGTCTCTTCTAGACAGGAGGAAAAACAGTCGGATGAATCAACTCCTACATTTAGATGCATCAGTGAAGATGATGATGGAGACACAGATCAGACTTTCTCACCTGATCCACAGGAAGACAGCGAGGAGGACGAGGACCAGGAGAAAAACAGTGATTGTCCCAGCAGCTGCTGACGTCAATGAACCTGGACGATCAGAAGGAAACACTGACAACTGATGAGGGAGTTACAGGACGTCTGAGTCAACACAGGGTTAACACACATTCACTCACCTGGAACAACAACAGTCAGATTTAAGGTGGACTTGTGACGTCCTCTTGTGTTCTGGGCTTCACAGTAATAATTCCCACTGTGTTCAGGTCTGAAGTCAGTGATGGTGAAGATGTGTCCTGAAGCTTTTGGTGAGTCTTCATCCTCCTTGTACCAGGTGTAGTTAGCTGCTGGGTTAGCATCACTGCTACAGGTCAGATTGACTGAACTGCCCTCCACTATCTCAGCAGAGGGACTCACTGACACTGAGGGAAGCTTTGGAGCATCTGGAGGAGGGAACATGAAGATGCATTAATGTTGCTCTGTATGACTTGATGAATTCAAGACGTGTTTTCTACTTACACAGGACGTCTAGAAACAGAGACGTAGAGTTGATCTGTCCAAACTGATTCTCAGACTTGCAGTGGTAGGTCCCTCTGTCCTCAGAGCTGATGGAGGAGAAATGATAAACTCCTTCTGGTCCTTGTCGCAGAGTTTGGTTCTCCTTGTACCAGGTGTAGTTAGCTGCTGGGTTAGCATCACTGCTACAGGTCAGAGTGACTGAACTGCCCTCCACTATCTCAGCAGAGGGACTCACTGACACTGAGAGAAGCTCTGGAGAATCTGAAACACATATATTTTCAGAAATCTTCTGATAAATGTATCAACACACATCTGGAATTGCTCAACCAATTACAATAGAATATAAATGAAACAGTAAGTACAGGACTCCATCACCCTGTATTAGTTCACACTGAATCTAAAACTAAACTTCACTTTAAAAAGGGCTGAGCATATGGAAGCCAGACAAAGGAACAGAGACACTTTGCAGGAACTTACCAGCTAACGTTAGCAACATGGCTACAGAACAAGCAGGTGAAGCAGGACTGCCTCACAAAGAGGCTGCTGGTTTGGAGCTTTCATTGGGAACTCATGGACATTAAAGGCAGACACGGTGAAGACACATTGGACAGGGCCGAGGACAGAAGAATAAAAACTGAGGGAAGAATCCATTAAGCAGAAGAAGTGCAAACAGGGACGCTGAAGCTACAAGACAAACTAGAAGCAAACAAGTACAGTCCCTTAACATACTCACATTTCACATTAACTGAGAGAAGTTCAGATGTCGTCTTCCTCAGCTCATTCTCAGCTGTGCAGTAATACTCTCCAGAGTCAGAGGACTGGATGGAGGTGAAAACCAGCTGTGGCGGACTGAGCAGTGATTGGTTGTTTTTGTACCAGGTGTAGGTGGCGGGGGGGTTAGCATCACTGCTACAGGTCAGCGTCACAAGACTGTCCTTCATAATGTCACCAGGGTGACTCATCAGCACTGATACAACCTTCGGAGCATCTGCAGGAAATAAACACACATCAATATGAGACTGTTATGACAGAATATATATTCTTACCGATCACTAATCCCTGCGCTGGGTAAAATCACTGGGGTGTTGATATTTTGATGTACTGATCGTAAAGGCTGCAGGAACTAATACATATAAAAACCAGGGTCAGTGGAGTGAACTCACACACTGCAGCAGAGCGATGACCCTCATAAGCACAAGAGTAACTGTACTCAAGATCAACGTGTCCACTAAAGGATGAAGACGTCTCTCCCTGAATTTCTCTTTCATTCTTGTACCAGATGAAGGACGGACGACCAGAGAGACGACAGCTGCTGTGACAAATCAGCTTTGGACCAGCCGAAGACCAGACCACCTGCACCTGAACATCTGGATCTGTGAAGGAGAATCACATGTGTTTGATGTGCAACTCCTCCCCCCTCTGGCCACTGGATATAACTGCAACCTATTGTTTCCTGTGTGCACTTAAATCTCTTCTCTGTACCTGTGACAGTCAGAGTTGTACCAGGAAGATCACTCTGCCATTCAAACTCATGTGTTGTGAATTTGAAGCGGTACTCAGCCGAGTCGCTCTCTCTCAGGTTGTTTATTCTCAGAGTGGAGCGTCCTCTCTCTGATTGCAGAACCTGGACACGACCTGAATACTGGGAGTCTTCACGAAGGTCCACAGGTCGTGGGGGACGCCACCGCTGATCGCTGCGCTCAGATCTGAACCAGAACTTTGATGTTATAGATTCATACGTGGGGTATGCACAAGAAATGTCAACTGATGAGCCTTTAAAGGCACAGAGGCCTCTCTCAGTGTAAGTCACTCTGTTGCATGAAACACCATAAACACCTAAAAAAATGGAACATGTTTGATTATCACAGTGAAAAAAGTTGAGACACACTGTAATGGATAAAATCAAGAGCAGCAATGTTATTGTAAGACAGTGGATTTACTCACACACTGAAGGAGAGGGGAAAGCTTCGTGTCCTTTTAGAGCACAGGAATAACTTTCTCCAGCATAAAAGTATTGTACAAAAGAAGGTACATCTCTTTGGATATTCTGTCCATTTTTGTACCACACGAAGGCAGAATGATCAGGTAGACAACGGCTGTGACACGTGAGACGTGCCTGTGTACAGTGATGAATTTGCAAAGTGACGACTCGCTCACCTTCACCTGTAAACCTGGACACACAGACGCAGGACTTTAGACAGAACTGTCAATACAAATGATAACAGATGCACAGAGACGTGTGGTTTCACTTTTTTAGTTTCCAATAAACATGTTACCTGTAACAGTCAAAGTGGTTCCAGGTGAATCAATAATCTTCCCATCTGGTTGGTTTGTTATGAACCTGAACTTGTAAACAGCTGAGTCGCTCTCTCTCAGGTCTGTGATTCTCAGAGTGCAGCCGTTCTCAACACAGAGATACTGAACACGACCTGAGTACTTTGAGTCTGCTCTCAGGTCCTCAGGCTCATTATTACTAAAGTTAGTAAACCAGAATGTTTTCTTAACCTCAGTGTCATAGCCATTTACCCTGGATGGGTATCTGAAGGTGCAGTGTATTTCCACTGTTGATCCTTTTAAGGCACAGATCTGATTGTGAGTGTAAGTCAGTCTCCAGCCACTCTGACCCTGTATCACTGTAACAGAGAGCACAGCACACACCACAGTCACATTCATGGCAAAACAGTGAATCTTTATGAAGGTTCTTTGATATGAAAACCTGCGACATGACAAACACATTTTCAAAACTGTAAGAGGAACAGTATAATAAAACTGAGCATTATTATTACTATTGTTAAGGTCTGAAAATGTCCTTCCCTTTCATTCACTCTGTGGCCAAGGTGGTGAAGACCTTGAAAGAAAATAAGCCAGTGTGCACTCTGACTCATTAACCATACCTGGAAATAAAACACCACCATGACATCAGTAAGTTACAGAATGAACCAGCAATATTTGGTTCCTTATTTTAGGGAGTGGTCGATGTTATCTTCTCCTGAGAAACTTGTGTAAACAGTAAACTATAGTGAGTTCTACAAATGATGAGAGAAAGTTTAAAAATATTCAAAACATTAACTGCACGTGCACAATTTGTGATCGTATTTAACACTGAAACTAGGAAAGTGATGAAAGTAAATGTAGATGTACAGTACCTGGTAGAGTGAGAAGAAGGACCAGGACAAATCCACTTGATGCTGCTGTTAAACTCATCACTGCTCCTCTCGTCTCTCTGTGTGACTTCAGACACAATAAAAAACACATCAGCGCTCAACAGGGTGTGAAATAAATCTCTTATTAAAAAACAATTCTCCTTACAGTTGAGGTGATGGTGAAGGTAAATGCGATGTAACTCAGCAGATCGTGCGACAGGGTTCTCAGTCATCCAGGTCATTCTAGTTATTGCTAGCTCAAGCTGAGGGCAAGACTCAACTTCTTACAACATAACAGACTTCCTCTTTACATTCTTAATATGCAAGAGTCACGAGCCCTGAGAGGCAAGTGAGCAGGAAAAATACCACAAAATATACATATTGCGTGTTTGCAAGTTATTTAACATTACAGTAGGGTGTTATGAGACATGGGCACCTTGGACAAACCATTAATCCTTCCTCACTGAATATTTCACAGATCGATACGTTCCTCTTTACAATATGTCACCCCCTTGTCCCTCTGGTATATCCACACGGATGGGTAAGTTCTCCCTTTACTCTCATCAAGGTATGAAGGAACCTGGGTGTCATTTTTGATCACCAATCATCCCCTTTCTGATCGTGTAGCATCAGTCTCCCAATCGGGCCACTTTATTCTATACAACATCAGAAAATCAGGCCTTACCTCTTTCAGTACAGCTCCCAGCTCCTGGTCCAGTCTATGGTTATCTCCCCCCTCAACTACTACATTGTTCTTCTCGAGGGTCGTCCTTCATATATAGTGACATTTCATTATTTATATATATCGCTGTGTCTCTCTGATTAATTCTCAACAATTGCGAGAGTTGATAAATCATCAGGAGTTAATATATTGTATTAGTTTGTTTTATTATCAAACATGCAAGGCGCCTCGATCAGACTCAGACTTGACCTAGAGCCACTACTTCATCCATGCCTCACAGAGAGAGTGTGGTGGACAGTGTGGACAGTATAAGAAATCAAATCATAGAGGTACCACCGTTTTGAGGTTGGAAGTCTGTGTCCACTCACAATCATGGCACACATCCAACTGATAAAAGACAACACAACAATAACAGTCCGTACACACAAACTGCCAGAACAGGCACAACAGTGTTGCAGTCTTGCACACAAAAACACTAGCATGCATTTCAACTATTCAGCTACAGCAGACAGATAAGGTCTTCCAGTCTCACACACACACTCACAAACAAAAGATAGATTTCTTTTTTCTTTTTTTTTTGATGATATTGTTAAAGGGTGATTATCAATGAGTATGTTCAGCCTCACCACTGCACATCCTAATGATGTAAAAAAATAAATAAATAAATAAAATCACTAAAACATTGAATTGAAAAGTAATTTTAATACTCATCAGATCATACAGGACTTACATTCTCTTCCTCTGCCTTTAAAGATAGACAAAGAAAAATGTATAAATTCAGTATGGTGTTAAGATGACACTCCTGACACTGCCTGACACTGCCTTTAACTAACACCTAGTGGCAGCAGCATGAAGCTACAACCACAATGAAGGATAAATGGGGGGGGGGGGGGGAGTCACAATATATAGTAGCACATTTTAAACACATTCATTACTTACGGCCTCCCTAAGCGTAGTTTGGGCAAGAAGGACGATGAACTGAAGATGGACGGAAAAGAAAGGTGGAGGACAGCGGAAAGGGGCGGCAACAACCATACATGATGATAGGTCAACTTCCAACAAAAACTCCGATGTGTCCCGAACCTGTCCTTAAATTTGCCTTCGCGACATTCTTTGTATATTTTCTCATGTAAACGCCCCATAAAAGCTAATTCTGAGTTGGTATTAGCTTTAACTGACATCAACAAGACATGTAACGGTTACTTCCCAGCATGCTTAGCTACATCATCAACAGTTGCTAGCATCTGGTAGGGGGCTAAAACGCTAACGGCGACTAACGGCTGTATTTTAACTCACCACATATTACTGAAACGGTGGGAAAAATCACACACACGCACACACGCACACACACGCGCACACACACACTGTTTGTCTTCCACAAGCCGCAGCTGAGAGCTCTTTGCCGGTCGGTAAACTGTCCATCCACAGAGATAAGGGGCCAATGGCTAACTTTGACAGTTGCCAGTAGCAGTAGCAACACCGCCACCACTGTGAGTTGCTTGGCAACTGCCGCCCACTCCAGGGCCGGCCCGGCTCGTGAGTATACGGGGTCTCCCTTAAGTCCCGCCCCACTGCCATTTTGATTGGCCACAATGGCTGTGACTGCATTTCAACCGAATTATGAAATAGTTACCATGACTACAATCACACAAGACTCATTTTCTATCAGTTAATGTGTGTATCACAGAAATATATCGACTTGCGTGTAACCACTGTGGACAAACTATTGATTTAAATATTTTGACAACTAATTTACTACTACTGCTTCTCACTGTTTTGTTCTTGCATATAAATGTAACACACAGACAAAGTTACAACAACAACAAAAAAGAAAGAAAAAGAGAGACAAATGCAATAATAACCACTGTATTTCTTTTTCTGCAACATAGATATAGCTAATAAAATATCATCAGCAACAAAATTATAACCAAATGGGTAACAGGCAGGACTGACAGCCTCTGATAATGGAGCATAAAAGTTCAAATAGTCATAACCCACTGCACACAAGCCCAACTTTAAATGTATGTACATTTACACATGGTAGACAGGTAGTGTAAGAACATGTTGCACAAATCAGTCACACCAAATCATACTGAAATATAGCATATAAAGATAAAAACAAATCCTGTATGAAATGAGTGTGTATTAACACACTATTTATTAAAGCGACTGCTTGAACAGGTCATTTTATGTTTAGCATTTATAACAATTTGCTGCTCACCAAACCCAAGCAAGACGATGAGTATGTCAACAAGGAATACAGCTTGAATTGTTCCGACAGTTATTAAAGTCCACAGCCACTCTTGGGAGATGGGAATCAAATAATAACACTGATAGTCATTTGAGGTATTACACTGGCACTATAGTTTAAAAAACAAATGTCACTTTGGCTGCTGTACCTTTTTTCCACACAGCTGAGGAAATTACAGAGAGACAGTTTACAACACACTACAAAATTTGCAAAGAATACTGAACTAAAACTTTCATCACTTCCGTTTTAAAGGAAAAATATCACATCCTCTGATCTCTGTGGTAAACATGGTGAAAGGAAAAGCAGTTATCTTGAACTTCCTTCAGCGGTTAGATTTTGCTGTCTCATAGCCTGTGCTGCCTGCAGAAAATCTGGCTAACTATCTGAAGAGTCACCTCAACTCATTTTCCAGAGATCTAGTAGACTGTTTAGTTTCTACAAACCACTATTCAGCCAAGTAAAAAAAAAAAAAAAAAAAAAAAAAAGGATGTCAGGCAACAATTCATGTCCATCAATTAAAACACTGGTAAATGGTGGCCAGGTAGAGCTTACAACCTTTACGGTGTCCACGTTCACATTATTTAGGAAAACAGCTTTACTGAATTTTATACACAAAAGTCAAGCTTCTTATTATGCATTAACCAAATAGCTGGTGCCCAATGTTATAAACAGAAAACGCCTGGTTGGTGGTGGACAATATTCTCACCCAGCACACAGAGACCAAGGTGCCAGTTCGTAGCAGTGGTACCTCTGGCTTGGTTGTACTGTCCAGCAAAAAAAAAGGACAAAAAACACTTGTGTTTCCACAGGTGTGAAGCTGGTGAGGACTGATGACGTTCCACGGTTCTTCCAACTCCTATGGGTCTGTTGGAGCATCTGCATGGAGACAGGAGGAGGAGATTAACATCACATACACCAAGGACACTCAGTGTTGGATTTACAGTTGTAAGGTGGCCAGAAAAATTCACATTTTATGCAAACACTGTGACAAGTGAAGACAAATGCAAAGCCTTAACACTACTGCTTGTATGTCCTGCTTGAATTTGTGAATTAAAACAGTTACGAAAATAACAAAATTACCATGAATTGAAAGTAGACTAGGGAGGCACTGCTTTGGGTTTGTTGACTGTGCTGTACAATGCAGTCAAATCCTCTGGATCTTCCTGACTGCTGGCTCTGAGAGGGAAATAAATTAGCTTACTGGACTATGAAGATATGGTAAAAACATATAAACATCCTTGTATAAAACATGAGTGCAATCAAGAGCAACTCACCTTGGAGCCACTCTTCTGGTACCATTAAATTCAACGGCTGCATATTCAACCATTTCTCCTTCCTCTTTTTTCTCGGGGTGTCTTCTGGCTTGAGCCATACCAACATTAGAGTAAACATGGTCTGTGAAGAACTGGACACTGGCATAATGAAGATTATCCTGCTGCTGAGTGGTTGTGTCTGTAGACAGTGGACATACGAGTAAAACCCCGGGAGCCAGAGCAATGCTGGGACAAATGAAGTCCTGTCTTAAAGGGACTTGGGGCAGGATCAAGAAATAAGACTCAATACTGACACGACGGCCGTTGCGGGAAATCGCGTCTTGATTGACGAGATGCCGTTGATAAAAGTTCAGTTTTCTTCTTTGTGGGATTTTCCAGTGGACTTTGTGTGGTGGTGGGTCGTTCGTTTACCGTAGCAGAGTTCATTACTACCGCGCTTGTCTTCTTCCCGTATCCAAGTCGAAAGCCATCGAGAACACGCATTCAGCTTCATCACCCGCAGAACTGCGCGAGAAATTCGGACTCCGAATTGCGGTACATTATGCAGCACACAGCCTGTTCAAGGCAATGGAGAGACACCTGCGTGGGCTCATTCTTTTTGGTTTTGAAGGCTTCATCACCCATTCGCGTTAAAAAACTTAAAATGCATGTTTAATTTTTCACAAATCCTGCCCCAAGTCCCTTTAACTACATGTACCTAAGATGTAAGCAAATGAATTAAATGTATAATATGATGAATTGAGATATATAAAGCACTCAAACTTGTAGACTTACATGATGTTATACAATAATTGCTTTGTTTTTTTGTGAGCTGGAAACTAGATTAGATTTCCCATGTCAGTTCTCCTTTCTCACCTGTTCCTGGTTGTCTGGTCTCTCATCAGGCTCAGACCTCTGCTTAGAGACTTTCTTTTTTCTGCTCAGGACATAAAAAAAAATGTTACAATGAACAAGTGGTAAAGTACTTTTTTTAAAAATAGTTATGAAACAGAAATTCTCACATGATCCAGAATAAGACAGAGATGAGTACGACAGCCAGGACGAGGCTGCAGAATATTACGGCAGCTGTTAATTTCCATGGTCCTGCAAAACCAAGCAAAATACATTTAATTATTTAGATGAAATTAATGGGCATGTGACCGAGTGGTTGAGAAGGACATTTGCTCAGTTTGTTTGTTTGTTTTTTAGCCAGCACTAGCTCAAACACTGACCGAGGACTTGCAGACACATAACAATCCCAAGTTTGTGTGTGTGTTTTGCATTGTGTTTGCTCACGGTTAAGACACCATCATCACCACTGGTTAAAATAACGCACAGACAGATGTACTTTCAAGTTCAGCTACTGTTAATTGGTTCACTGTCATGTTTCACAAATGGTTGATTTTCTCTGTGTCACTTACCAAATCCACCATGTTGCTGCAGGGACAAAATAGGGAACTGAGCAAATACTTCCTGTATTTGAACACTGGGAGGGGTTACATAACCTGTGATGTCACTGGACTAGACCAAGTAATGGGGGTGGGTGGGTTGGTAGGGAAAGAAGATAAGTGCGCATTTATTTAGTGAATATAAAGTGTGTTTTGTTTATGAATACTTTGCAAAATAGTAGATTGATTGGTTTCTACAGGAAGGTTAGTGCAAACCAGAGAGACACTTGATTAGCAGTTATGGTACAGTCCAGACTGGCTGTAGCTGATGGATGCAGCTATATAAGCAGTTGCTCTTGCCTGTTGGTGAGGGAACATGAGTGCAGCCATGTGCATATCATGTTAACTTAATCAAGAGTTTTCTTTAGTTAGGCCAAGTTAGCTGTGTCTTTTTTTTCGTTTAAGGTTTTGTACATATTTAGAATATGTTAGAATATGTTACACTTCTAGCATTGTGTAAATAAACCTCCTGTCTGAGCTCCTGCCTTTAAAGATGTTGACAGCATCATATCACAATATCACATGCTATACAGGACGTGGGCAGACTGGAAAATGTCACTGAATCATTTTTGTGATAACCACTTTCCCCACCACACCATCATGAAGCAACACACACCAACACAGGAGTTTTACGAGATTGCATGAAATCTGACAAAACATAACCTAGAGAGTGTGTTAGTGCGTTATGAGTTCTGACACAGTCTGTGTGTGTAACTCACCCTCCACAACAACAGTCAGATTTAAGGTGGACTTGTGACGTCCTCTTGTGTTCTGGGCTTCACAGGAATAATTCCCACTGTGTTCAGGTCTGAGGTCAGTGATGGTGAAGATGTGTCCTGAAGTTTTTGCTGAGTCTTCATCCTCCTTGTACCAGGTGTAGTTAGCTGCTGGGTTAGCATCACTGCTACAGGTCAGAGTGACTGAACTGCCCTCCACTATCTCAGCAGAGGGACTCACTGACACTGAGGGAAGCTTTGGAGCATCTGGAGGAGGGAACATGAAGATGCTCCATTAATATTGTCATGAACAACTCAATCTCAAGACGTGTTTTCTACTTACACAGGACGTCTAGAAACAGAGACGTAGAGTTGATCTGTCCAAACTGATTCTCAGACTTGCAGTGGTAGGTCCCTCTGTCCTCAGAGCTGATGGAGGAGAAATGATAAACTCCTTCTGGTCCTTGTAGCAGAGTTTGTTTCTCCTTGTACCAGGTGTAGTTAGCTGCTGGATTAGCATCACTGCTACAGGTCAGATTGACTGAACTGCCCTCCACTATCTCAGCAGAGGGACTCACTGACACTGAGAGAAGCTTTGGAGCATCTGGAACAACAAACATCAACAACACACTTTAACTGCAGAGATACATGTTGTAATGAAACGTTATATGTTTGACAGCATGAGAAATAATTAGCGTGGGGTGGGAAGGGAGAAGGGCATATAGACTTTATAACAAACTGTCTGACTCACATTTGACATCAATAAAGATGCGTGCTGAGTTTCTCCCCATCTTATTCTCAGCTAAACAGTGATACTTTCCAGACTCAGAAGGCTGGATGGAGCTGAAGACCAGCTGTGGTTGGTCACTGAGACGTTTCAAGTCCTTCACCTCCTTGTACCAGGTGTAACTAGCTGCTGGGTTAGCATCACTGCTACAGGTCAGATTGACTGAACTGCCCTCCACTATCTCAGCAGAGGGACTCACTGACACTGAGGGAAGCTCTGGAGCATCTGGAGGAGGGAACATGAGGAGAAGTGAACTTTAACTGTCTTTTCACAGTACAAGTGAATATGATGTAGCTGATAGTTTATACAGAGGTTGATCCAGTATGAGACATAAAGTGTGTAGTGGAAGGTTTTACTTTGACATTGTATTAGTGACACTGTGGAGTAAACTCACAGACTGGAGGAGAGCGCTGATCCTCACATCCTTTAAGAGCACAGGAATATCTGTTGTCATCATTAAAAGAGACTCTAATGGAAAATGTTTCCTCCTCCATCTTCAGCTCGTTCTTGTACCAGACAAATGAAGGAGGAGCTTCAAAACTGCTGTGACACTTGAGCTCTACCTGGTCTGATGATCTTTCCACCAGCACCTGGAGGTCTGGATCTGTGAAGAAAGAACAGACAGGAACTAAACCAGAAAAGTACAAACACAGAGACAAATAAAGATTCTCAGTCGCCAATGACTTGAACCAAACCGATCAATATTCCAGAGAAAACGTTACCTCTGATTGACAAAGTCACTCCAGGTTCCCCTGTGTATCTCCCAGTAACATGGTTTGTTATAAATCTGAACTTGTAAACAGCTGAGTCTCTCTCTCTCAGGTCTCTGATCCTCAGAGTGCAGCATTTCCTCTCATCACAGTGATTCTCCACACGACCTGTGTAGTCTGAGTCTGTTGTCACATCCACAGCATCATAATTACCCCCTTTAACAAACCAGAATCTTTCCACAACTGTAAGAACACGGCCCTCGTACTTGGATGGGTAACTGTATGTGCAGCTCATTTCCACTGTTGATCCTTTAGAGGCACAGATGTGAGTGTGAGTGTACTTCACCCCCCAGTCATCATCCTGACCCTGTATCACTGTAACACAGAGCACAGCACAAACCACCGTGAAGTTTTATGAAGTATGAGGAGGAACAAATAATTATCATATAGTCTGAAAATTTGTTTCCCCTCTGTTCACTCTGTTGCACAACCAAGTGTCGAGATGACCGATAAAGTATACATGTGTGTGTGCATTCACACTTAGCTCTTACTTTATGTGGTATCAGATATTGAAAGGCGGTGGTAACCACACAGGAAATGGAAATACTGACTTCAACAAGCATCTAAATGAAAAGGCAGTATTTGGTTATTTTGAGCCTAGATCGTATCTTGTTCTCTTAAACAGCGCGTTCCAATGTTTGCAGAAAAACCTAGCGAATCCTTCAGATGAACCACATACAGCTTCATTTATACAGTTCACTGAAACAGCACTATGCTCACTGTGCAATAATAACAATCATCACTTAAAATATTAAAGTCAGTGTTCACTGAGGGATGCACTGTTGCAGGTGTGAAAACATTTAACAGATCTAAGGACTCTGGTTAAACAGTACATGAAAACCTAACAAGTGAAATCACATTTGAGAAAAAGTATTTACTGCAAATGCAACAAAGAACCTTATGTTTTGGTTATTTGCATCATATGAGATTATAAAACTTTAAACCTATGACAGTGATGATTAAGCGATTAATGTATTCATTCAAACCTGTTTGTGTTGTCTGTGGCTGTGTGTGAACTAAATGCCCTACAAAGTAAATGGACATGTACAGTACCTGGTACAGTGAGGAGGAGGATGACTAATCCACTTGATGCTGCTGTTAAACTCATCACCGCTCCCTCTAATTTCTCTGTGACCTCAGACACAATCAAACACATCAGCTGGTGAAAAAATGCATGAAAGAAATAAAGATCATTTCAAAAAACAACTCTTTTTTTACAGAAGAGGAAAAATAATGTCCTTCTCTGAGCAGTGCAACAAGTAAAAGAGAAGTCGGGCTGTCAAAGTAAGACAAACTTCCTTCCTCTTCACTTCATCCATATGTATGAAGCCTGACTCAAGTATGACATGGTAACTCTGACGTTTTGCAAACTCCCCACTACAGCAGCCCTGCAGGAAAAAAGAGGAAACAACCTGATGATCAATCAATGAAATGTCATTGGGGTTTTTTTAACTTTGCAGGTGAAAGGAGATTTTGGCCTAGTAGAGGGAAAAACTATATGTCTGTACTACTGATTACTAATCAGTGAAAAGAAACGTAATAAGTGCATCATCACTCCAGACTTTCTTCCTTCACCCTAAACACAAGCGAGGACATGTACCGGCGCTAATCAGCCGTTAGGTTTGATGTTAGCTGTTAACCCGCTAGCTAGCGAGTGAAAAAAAGACTAACCAGTAGCTGCACTTAAACTGACCTTAGCCGACTATCTTATAAGTGTAAAATATGGTCAAACTACAGCCAAACAACAGCTAATCTATAATGACGTTAATGACGCCATTAGCCATGTAGTCAGCAAACTAAAACATGACTAAGTGCGAACTAAGCCTTTAGCCTACTAGCTAGAAGCCAGTGAAAGACATGGCTGACTAATAGCTACGTGTTAGCCATTAGCCCGCTAAGTAGTCAGACTGTCAATAGCCATAAGTGCAAAGCCGTTAGCTAGCATCGATTAGTAAACTGTTACAAAGTCATTGCAATAGGGACAGGTAATCCTTGATTAAAAAAAAAAAGCCACGCTTTATCAAACAAAACTAGGTCTGAGCTTAAAATATTACGTAACTAGACGGGTCATTGTGTGTAATTGAGGGCTGCTGTAAATAATCACTTTGCTTCATATTTGCGTTTAGCCTAGCGTTAGCCGATTTTAGACCTTCACTAAAATACAGCATTTTAATGGTTGAATTCCCAACAAAGCTGCTACATGTTCGCCCATTTATTTTGTCTGATAACAGAACAAGTCTTAAATGGTAAAATAAATAAATACAGCCTATTTAAAAACTAAATGTTTGAAGCCATGACCAAGCCGTGGAGCTGCTGCACCTGAAATCCTGATAATAATAATAATAACCATGACATAGTCACCAAAAGCATAAACTATAGACAAAGACTGTGTTGTGATGGTTGTAAGTGACAGCATCTTTCTCTTTTGTCTCTCCAGCAGTGCACAGTTTACATTTGGGTAATGGGGAGCTTTATTCTACAAGGAGTTCATGAAGGCAGATGGACCTGAGTATGTGCTGCATGTCAGCTAAGTACTTTCCTGGATGTCTCAAACATTGAGGATTATTATTATTGTTGTTTACTGTCTGGTGAATGGTTACTGCAGGAGTTCACAGTCTACAATGCACATTCAAACAGTGGAGGAAAACTAATCAGATGTAATTTCCAAAATGAATCCTCTGGTACCGCTTGGCCTTTTTAGATTATTTATCTCTGACCTTTTGACCTCTGCTTGTACCTGTTGGTTCTTGTTTGTTTTGTTTGATATCCTTTTGTTTTACTGGTAATTTATCATTCTACTTGCTAAATTAGGTCCTTACACTCAATGACTTTTGAGTTTAGATAAAAACTAAATAATGATTCATTATGCTTTATAAAAAATAATATTGCCCTTAACTACCATCTGGTGGCGGCAAACTCAAACTACATCAGAAAATGCATGTTCATCAGTGTCTACATTTGGATTTAACTTTTCAAATCAGTTTTCACCTGTTAACTAGTCTTAGAGGTGACATGATGTGAGATGGTTGTGAGGCTACAGGCTGGAGAGCTTTTCTAAGTAATTCTTCAATCCAGGTCAAAGCATCATTCATGTCACCTTTCACTTTATTTTCACCTTTAAACTGTATTTGAGTTGAAGGTAAAGCACACCCCACCCTGTTTGTGGAGAGAAACCATCCTCCTCCTCCTCCTCCTCCTCCTCCCAGCCTGCAGAGCCTCAGCTTCTCATGAATAATCAGGACTTTCTAACATCCTCCCCTTCTAGCAGGCGGTGGGGTTTTAGTCCGGGGGGAGACTGACAGGTGGACCGTCCGTGAGCCCCGTCTCTAATCAGGGAAAAAGGGACTTTTAGCGTCTTCCTCAGCCCTGGGAAGACCATGGCTCTGTCCGGGATCTGTCGGGACTCTTTGCTGGTGCTTTTACTGCAGATCGTGCTGATTTGCTCTGCTCAGGTGAGACACAGCTGCTCCACCTTTTCTCTCCTTTCTCTCCTCCTGATGGAGACTTTCCTGTAGTTTGTGGTGTTTTATTTCTCAGACATCAATATAATATAAAGTAGGTGGAGAATTTGATTTGATTGTATGGTGCTTGAATGTAACTCAACTCTTATATATATGTCATAGTGGATGTTATATCTTGGCACTTACAGTTTATTAAATGTTAACTAATGAGTAGATTTTCCATTTTGCTCTGTATTATCCACACAGAAACAGGCAGTGTGTGGCTAGAACAGATGGATTTACACAAACGTGAACATTTTTAGACTCAAATGCACTTTTTTCAAGGATTTTAAGAGTAATTGTTTTCCATACTGAGATTACACATAGTACAAGATGCATGTCATTGTTAAGACTAAGTGAATTTTAAAGGATTTTTTTTCTAAAAACATATAATTATCTCTCGTCTTTTACTTTTGGTGATGCTTATCTATAATCTCAGCTCTGTGTGCACACCTGGCACCAATAAGGTCCAGGCAGCAGCAGTAATCTGAACACATGCAGTTACTTAGCTGGTATAATGGTACTATAATGGGAAACCAGGTTCAGTTTCACGACCTTTCCCCTCACATCACCCAAACAATGAGACTCTGTGTGAGCTGCCCCTCACACCACCACCACCACCACCACCACCACCAGCAGCAGCAGCAGCAGCAGCAGCAGTCAGAGCAGCACTGGATGATATTTAGAGATTCATTTCAGCTGGAAAAAAAAGAAGCAAAAACTGATTTTTGTGTTTGTTCTACAGAGGGGCCCAGTCGGTCCCAGAGGCCCCCGGGGCCGCCAGGAGTAGCCGGTGTGCCCGGAGTGGATGGCATCGATGTAAGTTTTCATATGTGGGTCAAAACGGTGCTTCAGGTCATTTCTGGGTGAATCTGCTCAGTGAACGGCGAAGCGGGTTTTAATACTACATTAAAAACGCGTCGATCTAAACAATCAGATCCAGAAATTCTTGCGTAAACTTATAAAAACTCATAATGTGTAAGACTTTATTTACATTTTTTAATCTATTTATACATAAATGTATTGAATTCTTCAAACAGAGCAACTAAAATGCCACAGAAACCCCCCCTTTCACAAGACATTAATTAACGAAGCAAGTAATTCTCAAATAAAATCTCTCAATCTTCATTCTTCTCGTGTCTCCAGGGCGACAGAGGAGTGGACTCCACGGTGAACGGTGGACCAGTGAGTCATTCCTCGATGGCGATTAAACGATTCATTGATTAAAATCGACAGGGTCTAATGAGAGTTTCTGTTTCCAGGGTCCTGATGGCGACAACGGCAAAGACGGAGTTCCTGGCGCTGCGGGGCTTCCAGGCGCAGATGTAAGTGAAACAACTGAACATGCTGACGTGGGTGAGAGTGACTTCAGCTGGGTCGGGTCAGGTGTTGGTCTCTATCAGAGTGAAAGTGCTCACAGACGCTTCAGCAGCAGCTTCTTTAATCCAGCGGATGAAAGTCCGTCTGGTTAAACTCTGATGACAGGATCCATTGGATCTGTTTATCTTGGCCTCCACCGGAGAAAAGTGTGGAGGAGAAAGAAAAAAAACATTCCTTGTATAAATCAATCGCACTATTTAAGGGAGTGTCTCAAGTCGCTTCCTGACAGAAACAGGGGTCTTTTTGTAAAGGGATCAGTGCAGGGAGGGGGGGTCGGCTGTACGGTGGGAAAGGCCTTGCAGAATGGACTCAGTGTGTTTTTCTGTCGGGAACAGATTCAGGGACTTTCTACCTTTCACTCCGACACAGGTCTAATGTCTGGCTGTGGTATAGAGACAGAGAGTGATTTGAGGGGTGGTTTATGGAGGGGGCAGGTAAAGGGGAGGAGCAAAGGCCACACCCTCCTGCTGAAGGTGTGAGGATAGAGGCACTAAATCAATCAATCAATCAATCAAATGTAATTCAGTGTGCTTGAAAAACAAAAGCAACATAAGAAGTAAACTTCAGTCAGTACTACTGGAAGTGAAAGATCTGTGCAGCAGGAGAGCTCTGCTTTATGATGATGTCTGTGGTGTCGTCTCTGCAGGGACCAGTCGGACCTCCTGGGGATCCGGGCCCAGTCGGCCCCGTGGGGCCAAAAGTAAGTCAGTGAGTCACTGAATTGGTCACTGTTGAAGTGTCAGCACCTGCTCCACTCAAACATCTCGTCTCAAACAGCTTCCTCAGGCTGAATCTTTGTTAAATATCATTGCTGCCTCACAGACTTTAGACTTTACAGCAGCAGCAGCAGCAGGTTCTTACCTGGACTCACCTTCGCTTTCCCAGTGCAGCTGAGTTATATGTCTGATGTTTTCTTGTTTTCAGGGGGATCCTGGTGCACGTGGGCCTGCTGGAGAACCTGTGAGTGTGTGACTGTCACTCTGACACTACATGTAATGTTTATATAGGACTATCTGGTACATTCATATGGATCAGTTCAAGTACTTTTATTTGACTCTTGTGCCCACACGACCCTGAATCAGCTCTGTGTTTATGCACCAGATGAGACTTGACTGACCTTTTCCTTATTGATCTGTACTGATTTCTGTCGATCAGTCCACCTCACTGTTAATCCATGATTTCTCTCTCACAGGGCGTGGGACCTGATGGGCTGGATGTGAGTACAGTCAGTTCTATAATCAATACCCCATGGTCTGGTCCTCGTTGTGTTTATAGAAACTATGATCTGGTTTCATGGACCTCTTCCTGTCTGGTGATGTCATAGTGCACTGACCACACCCCCAGTTCACTCCAGCATCAGCAGCTTTTTCCTTCCACCAGTATCACAGCATGCAGACTGCTGCTACCTAAACCAAATCCTCTGCACTGCGCCTGTATAGTAATTCAATGGAAACTTTATTGCAGCCGACCGTTAACAGTTAACACTTCCTGTTTGATTTCTTCTCAGGGTATTCCTGGTACGGACGGGCTGCCAGGTGAACTGGGCAAAGTTGGACCCCCTGTGAGTTTACTGTAGTTTCATTGTAGACCATTTCATTTCAACATTGTCAGCATGTTGTCAGATGTATATTGATGCTGTTGCTGCTTTATTATTAAGCTTTAAGATCCTCTAATTTAACTCTTACAGGGAGTGAGAGGCAAAAGAGGTCAAGTTGGTGCTCCTGGTCCTGCTGGGCCTCGGGTAAATATCACAACCTCAGGGACACTGACTGTGGAAGTCAAGAAGAAAGATTTCAATCATTTCTTTTATTTCTCTTTAGGGACCTCCTGCTGTGTACCAAGGGGAGGACCTGGTGAGTTTGATAAATCAGTTTACACTTATTCCATTGCAGCAGTGGCGCACTTTATATAAATGCCAGTTTGTCTCACCAAAATAAAACCCGCACTGAGAAATGAAGACAGAATCTGAACCTCACTGGGTCAGGGGGTCACTGTCAGTGGAGCCCCCTAGTGGCAGGGCTCTTCCATGACCTCAAATAGGCTGTTGTGTTTTTTAGTGTCCCAACGCCTGCTCCTCTGGCCTGACGGGATACTCTGGTCTTCCCGGCATGAAAGTAAGTTTCAGTGCCCCTGACGGTGATTGGTGTGTGATTATGTCATAGCTTATTTGCTGAATGCTCTTTATTTATAACGTTTTTATTTTCTGCCGGCAGGGACACAAAGGGGTGAAGGGTGAATCAGGTGAGCCCGGAAGACAAGGACACAAGGTAACATCGAGCCAGAGACCTCATGTATAACAGATGAAACAACAGATTGCTGGAAACCGTGTCCTGACATGAGCGGATGATGTTTCACTTTCACAGGGAGAGGAGGGTGAACAAGGACTGCCTGGAGAAGTCGGAGCTCAAGGACTACCAGTAAAATATCTCCCCATACTCTGACGACTCAAACGTTTCCACAGCCTCTGTCAAACATATTAACATGGGACATTTTCTGTGTCTTCTCCTCCGTCCGCTGAGTAATTCTAGGGCCCAGGTGGACCAAGAGGCCTCCCAGGGATATTGGGCCCCAAAGGGGACAAGGTAAGAGGTCACAAGGTCACACTGTGCACCGCATCCAGTTAAATGGATTAGATTTTATAGAACAACATTGGTTATGTCCAAGTTTATACAACATATAGATATATGCACATCTAAATAGGACAAAACACAGGGTGTCTCACACGACTCTCCATCTCCTCCAACAGGGACCTCGAGGAAAGTCAGGTGATGGGGGTCCTCGGGGAATCCAGGGAGGCCCAGTGAGTGTTCATTTTACTTTCATCACCCCTTCTGATGTTTCCATGTTATTTAAATGTAATAGAGATTAAACTGATCACATCTGTTTAGGGTGATTCAGGCCAACGAGGAGCCATCGGTGAGACCGGGCCCGGCGGGGTGTCGGTAAGATCATACGCAACAACTGTTGTTCAACAAATGTTGATTCTTGTCTCAGTGTTTTAATCCTGTTTACACTGGGAAAAGTGACATCAGCAAATATCCATGTGACGTTTTAACATCTCCAGATCCGGTTAGTTCGGCCCGTCATTAGATTTGATCCCGAATCAAATCTCCCTCCTCAGACACATGAGAAAATCTTGGATGTTCCCTAAAAACCACATATTTACTCACCACATTTCCTGCAGCGTTTACTCTCTCTCTCTAAACGCTGATACCACATACCTGTCGCTTGTTTCTGGTCACTTGTGTTTAATACTGTTGTAAACGTGTTGCTAATAAAATCTACTTGTTTGTTTCTTTTTCAGGGAGACCGCGGTCCACAGGGAATCAGAGGAGTACCGGGACCAAAAGGAGAGCCTGTGAGCAGAGATTCATGTTATTAGAGCCAGAATCGATCAGTCCATCAACTAATCAATCCACCTTTCCACTCACGGTCCTTTGATCAGACATCCTTGGCGATAATAAAGAATACAGACCTATTTAAGTTACATGTGTGTAGTGTTGTGTGTCACAAGCTTTGTCGTCCACAGGGTTTACCTGGTCCAGATGGGCGAGAGGGAATTCCCGGGCTTCCAGGATCCAAGGTGACGTGTTCTTTAATATTTTACATCAGTTTAGCAGACAACAACAAGAACTGGGAAGTGTGGTTTTAGTTTTGTCTGGTGGTTTAATTGTTCCTGTTGTTTTTAGGGTCTGCCAGGGAAAAGTGGGGCCCCAGGTGATGCTGGCCCACAAGGACTTCCTGTAAGTGACCTCTGACCTTCCTGATTCATCATGGACTGTTTCAGATTGGCCTTGTTTTGAGCTGAGATGCTGATGTTTGATACCATCGTCCTCATCTAGGGTTTACCAGGCACTTATGGCCAAAAAGGACACGGTGGTTCAAAGGTACGAAGTCACAGAACTCATCCATACATCGAATAATATAGACGAAGGGCCACTGAAGGCCACGCGTCAACAGTAGGTTTCTTAATGCACCAGTATTGTCTCTGTGTCACCAGGGTGTAACAGGTGACCCAGGAGTTGTGGGCCCGATGGGGTCTCCAGGGAAACAAGTAAGTCTGGAGCAAGTTGAAACATGTTCTGTCATGTCACAATAAGTAAGAGTCTCAAAGTGGGAAATACCTGCTGAAAGCCAATTCAGTCTTGTGTAACTGGTTTTTAGTAAATGTTGGGAAATGTCCACAACACATCACACAATCAAGCCGATGTGGTTTGACGTCTTGTCTCTTTCCAGGGCGAGCGAGGCGAGCAGGGAGAAGTTGGACCTGTTGGACCCAGAGGAGGACCAGTGAGTGTCTGAAACCAGCCGCTGTTACATTTCACTTGAAACTCAGTGTTTCCCCAAGAAACAGGAAGTAGTGCATATATTTGCTGCCACCCTTCCTCCTTTTCCTCCGGCATACTCTCTGCCAATGTTTACACAAGCTACAATATATAAACCACAAGGTCTGAGCTCATGGAAGACACCACATGCAGAGCTGATTGTAGAAGTATATAAACTAGATCAAAAGTACATGTTTCCATGGCACTTGGATTTTAACCTTTTCTTTCTCTGTCTCAGGGCGAACGGGGAGAACGAGGACCTGAAGGGCCTCCAGGACCACCAGGAGCCAGGGTAAGACCTGAGACAGGATGTCAAGTAAAATCTCATCCTGCAGACACAGCAAAGTAGGACTGACAGAGAGGACAATCAACCTGGAAGATTAACGGAGTCTCCTGACTACATTCATTTTAAGTGACTGTGGGGAAAAGTGTATGGCCCCGGTACGGAGCCCTGTGGTACTCCAAGCATTCAACACGAGTCATAACGTCTCTGTGTTGAATTGAGGTTGTGTCACGTTAAAGCAAAAAGACATCAAGAAAGTACAAAACCTCGTTATGATCATGAAGTCTAGACAAGCTTGTCCAACTACCATAAAATCATTAAGTCAGAATGATCCATGAAGACTCAGAAAACTTCCTGGGACACAGACAGATGACGATGATACAGGATAACGACTGGGAGTTTTTATAATCATGATCAAAATGTAGTTTATTATCCTTTGTCAAATACTGTCCACTCTTTGTCTGAGATTTCCCACCAGCTGGTAAACAATCAATCAGGTTAGCAATATTGATGTGTTGATAGAACAAATTAACAACAATGCATTAACAGTCATCTCGTTGTGGGAAAAGAAACAGAAGTAAAGGAGACCGTGGACGGGTCCAGGGTAGCTGAACAAAAGAACTGAGATGGGGGGGGTTTAATCGGGCAGAAAATATTAAAAGTGTTGCAGCCTTTGGAAAAACTTGAAAAACATCCAAGACTGGATTGACGGGCTCAGGCAAAGTGCCAGCAGAGTCTTTCTGCTCAGCTCAGGTTCGACCTGTGCTGCTGCAAACCTCGACTCTATCAAACTGAAACATCAGCGGGCCGTCGGTTCATAAACACTGCCTCCTGTCCGGGACGTATCATCGCTCACCAAGGTAAACCTTGTATCAGGGAACTGAAGCCTCGTGTCGTGCTTTTACTAAGGAGTGGAGGTCTTTATGAACTTCTGTCCCAGAGGTTAAGTCTCTAATCCATCGGTGAGCGGCCATGAATGGCCTCTTGTTTCAGAGATCTTGAAGCCCAGGGGGTTTTTCTCTGCAGCTCAGGGGGGGGGGGGTTCAGGACAGGAAAAGAAGCCAAGAAGCCCTGAAAGAGCTCTCTGTTCCCCAGGAATGCCTGAACCAGGTCGGTCCACTGTACGCCACAATCAGTGCCCACATATGCCCAGAAACACTTCAGGGAGGCTGGGCTGGGGGGGTGGGGGGCATGGTTGGATGGCTGGTGGAGAGAGCTTCCACCAGCCTCAGCGCACAGACGACGCAAAGCTGGAAATGTTGTTATTTTTCAGTAGATGTGGTCAGGTGATGGTGGGGGGGGGGCTTCACACAGATGATCTCTGTGTCATGACTGTGTGTGTGTGTGTGTGTGTAGTGTGTGTATTTAACAGTGTATTTTTCATGTATGTGTGTGTTTTAAACAGGGAAGCAAAGGTGATCCAGGCCTCCCAGGGCTTCCAGGCCCGGCTGGTTATCGCGGGCAGAAAGGAGACAGGGTAAGAGACGCAGAATAACTCCAGACAAAAACACAGGTAAAAGTGAAGCAGGGTGAATCCAGTGACACCAGAGGTACAGGATAACTCCTGGTGATCAGTGTTATCACTGTGATCAAATTAGACAGAGCAAGAAACATGAGCCGTCAGCTGATTGGGCAGTGATCCAGATGATCTAACAATAAAAGCTACAGTATGTGGGTGATAATCCCTAACTGTTGAGTTTTAACAGTTCTTCTCTTTCATATAAACAGTGTTTCTGTTATTGATCAGGATGGAAATACAGGCAGAGCTCCAGGCTGTGACACACCAGATGTATAGTTTAGTTTAAAGAGTCACTGAGGGATCTGACTGACTCTACTTTACATGTTAGAGGTTTTCAACCAACAAGGAAATGACTTGAGTGTTTTGGTGCATGACAGACCAGAACTGCAGATCAGCTTCAACATGAACAGAGACAAAGAACAGGGAGATTAAAGAAGCAGTGTCCAGGCTCCGATCACAAGTGATGAGTCACAGAGTATCATCATAGTTTCTGTGGCAGCGTTATATCGACTCACGTATTGATCTTTTATTATGTAAATTACAAGTACGACGTTTTTAATAGTAAAATACTTGATTCTTTTTATGACTCTGCTTCCTGATCTGAAGAATAACCATCATGTAGGTGAGAAGAACTTCATCTCATTAGATGAAACAGATGTTGACGAGGTTTGGGACATAATTTGCAGCTGCAGAATCGCACTCGTCTCATATCAGCGGTTTCTGGCGATTCACACTTTGGCCGCAGCCTGAGGCTTTCCACTGCAGCCTAGTGATCAATATAATTTAATCAATCCAGGACCTGACTGTGTTGTTGTGCACGTTCAGAGTGAGGAACCCAGAAGTGAATCCAAGTTAACCAGAGCACGGCTCACACTTCTGAAAGTATAAGGTCAAAGTTCAGTCACTGTGGATTCAACGATTCAATATACGATCACAAATAATCAGTGTGTTTTTACAGGGTGCAGTCGGCCTCGATGGGTCCAAGGGAGACCAGGTATGTGTCATCAGCGCTGACACCAGCTCCATGTGGACATAATGAATGAGTGTGTTGAGCTGCAGGACTGTGAGAGCCAACAATCTGTGTGTGTGTGTGTGTGTGTGTGTTTACTTCAGGGACCTGCAGGCGCTGAGGGAACTCCAGGAGAAAGAGGAGACCTGGTGAGTGATCAGCTGCTGTGAGTCTGGAAGAGCCCACGCTTTGTTAATCATGAGTGTGTTGTGTTTCAAGCTGAGATGAGTGTGATAACAGTGTGAGCGCCGTCGTGCTCTTTACTCTGAGAGCGTCCTCAGAGTTTCTGTTTCTGAACTGGACTTATGTTTCTGTTTCTTGTCTGTTCCAGGGTGATGAAGGAGAACCAGGAGAGAAAGGATCAGTATGTTCACCTGCACATCATCATCATCATCATCATGAGCACATCACACTTCATCTGTCACTGTTTTACCATGACCAGCTGAGGCTGCTGCAGTCCAGCTGTGTTCTTTAACTCATCCATCATTCATCTGGTCCTTTAACTAAGACTCCATTAATCCACCCTTTAAAAGCACTGAGACAGAAACGGTCCTGCCTTCACAGGTCGACAGAGACAGTGTGATTTAACGCAGCTTCTGCAGCTGATCATTCACATTAATGTTCATTTTTATGTTCTTTATCTCTCATTAACTCTTTATATCTGTCGCCCATGTTTCTTGCAGACAGGTCCGCCAGGAGAGACAGGAAACAAAGGACCTGAGGGCGGCCGAGGACAGCCAGGGAAAGAGGGCAAACTGGGTCAACCGGGCCCGCGTGGCATGCAGGGCGACATGGGAGTGCCAGGCCTCCCCGGAGCTCAGGGATCAGCGGTGAGACCTTTCATCTCCACACTGTTCTGTGATGGTTTGTCCATAATGTTGTCAGGAGGAACAACAAATGACTCATCGCTGTCAATCATCTTTGTTCTGCACAGGGAAAGTCACCGACAGATACACACATCAAACAAGTCTGCATGAGGGTAATGCAAGGTAAGTGTCTGTCGTGTTCACACTCGGAGCTCGAGCTGAAACACACAAAGGTCTGAAATATAAAAACCTAAATCTAAACCCACGTCCTCCTGTGTCACAGAGCAGCTGGCCCAGCTAGCAGCCAGCCTGAGCCGGCCTGAGTCCGGTATCGCCGGCCTGCCCGGTCCCCCCGGCCCACCTGGACCCCCCGGCCCCTCTGGAGAGAACGGTTTCCCCGGACACACCGGATCACGAGGACTGCCCGGTCTGAAGGGTCCGCCCGGGATAATGGGTCGCAAGGGACCCAAAGGTGAGTCTCAAATCATCACAAGTCTGGACTCAAGTGAGTGAGGACGCATCGGTCTGACAGCTGGTCCTGAACCTGGGCCCAGAAACCCTGATCTGAGGAGGTGAACTGGTCAGCCTGGTGCACGTGCACACCCGCAGCCTCTGCTTCTGTCTGTACAGAACTGAGTTGCTGAGTTTCTCTGTGATTGGACGTGACATCATGTTTCCTCCTCGATGCCGCACTGACCCAGTTTTTCTCCCCGGCGGGTCTCAGCCAAGTTCATCTCCATTTTAATGAAGAGCGGATGAGGTGTGAACTCAGGTTAAAAATAGTGACTTCAATTATGGGACGTCTCCTCTCTGCCAGGTGACCAGGGCGACAGAGGCGACAGGGGCCCCACAGCGAGAGGACCCAAAGGGACGCCAGGTGCCCCCGGTCTCCCAGGTAAATGACTAAGACGTCTGATTTTAGAGCAGCGTCCATGTCTCAAGCTCCGTCCAGCTCTCGACACTGATCCGTGAGCGGACGGTTAACAATTAGAAGGTCAGAGTGAACCTGACACTGCATGGAGCACCTTCAAAATAAAAGCCCTTTTTCTTTCTTTCTGAGCTGAGGAATCTGCACAAACAAACTGTTTCTCCAGCTTTTTAAGAACCACGTTTTCCACCTGCTCTGTTTTCTTCTCTCAGGTGACCCGGGCCGACCGGCTTTCGGCAAAGACGGCCGCGAGGGTCTGAGGGGACCTCGTGGCGTTCCGGTATCCCCGGCGTTCCCGGGCCTCCCGGTCCGGCCGGTCTGAACGGTTACTGCGAGCCGTCGCAGTGCGTCCTGCCGATGGTGGCGTCACCGGTTTCGGCGAAGGACTCCAGCATGAAGGGCCCCAGTGACATGTGAGGAGGGGAACTGGAGCTGAACTGGAGGAGCAAGTGAGAGACTGGAGGAGAGAGAACCAGAACCAGAACCAGGACCAGGACCAGGACTCCATGGAAGATTCGTCCATGTTGGGTTTTTGTCACTTGGTTTGTATGTTTGCCTTCTTTTGTTGTCTTTGTGATTTGGTCGTCTCATTAGGAACGTGACTGTTCCTCCTCTGTGGTTCTGGTCCGACCTGGAGGTGGAAACTGAGCAACAACCTTCAGCTTTTAAGGAAAAAAAAAAAAATCATTTTACCTCAATTCTGCGTCTCTGTACTGTAAAAGTAAAAAAAAGGAGTCGTCCGCATCTTTGAGCAAATTAAAAACTCAGTGTATACGTCCAACCCCCCCCCCCCCCCCAGGCCCTGTCTCTATCCAAACAACGACAAAGCAAAGATTCACTGTATGTTTATGTAAATGTGTCAATACGCAAATTATACTGTTGGATGAGGAGCGTTTGTTTGTGAGTATCTTTGTCTGTTGAACCCGTCCAGCTCCTCTGAAGTGCAGGATATGTTTGATAATTTCTCTTGTTTCTGTGATCGGTGGGTGACGATGTGTGAAAAAACCCTCTCCACAGTTTTATATGACTTCTTATTTATTATATCGAGGTTCGACGGGACACCTTCAGAGTTGTACAAAGGAGGAAATAAACACATTTTGATAACCTCTGGCATGTTTTGTATGGACGAGCGCGAGCAGGAAAAACCCAAATTAAACCTGAATCATACTGTGATCGACAGCTTGAAGGTATTTCTTCTTCCTCCGGCGACGAAACAAACCTGGGTTTCAGAAGCTTTAGAGGTTCAGAGGAAGCGCTGAGTCCAACCTGCTGCGTCCTCATCACCTCAGTTCAGCTTTTGTTTTCATGTTTGTTAATTCTCTAATGTTTCATATGTGAGGTCGGTGACGTGAGGGCATCGAAGCCTCGTCCAACAGAGCAGGGCTTCCTGTTTCCCACACTGTCCTGCTTTGGTTTATTTTTGCTTCCTGTTCATTATAAAATCTCCTCACACTTTACTTTGACCTGATCAGAGTTCAGTTTTATTTTGAAAACAAAACTTTGACCCTGAACAGGAAGCGTCTACTTCCTTATTGTGGTGAGACACTACAACTAGAGCTTTGACAGATTCTTAGTCATTCGTCTGTGTTTCAATAAACCAGTAATCAATAGTATTTATCGCTTTAAAGGTGTTTGGTTTGATAAATGTTTGAGTCCCTCAGTGTTTTAGTCGATCACGTCACCGACAGAAAAACCACCAGGATCACATGAAGCAGAGCAGCAGGAGCCTGAGTGTTTGTGTGTGTTACACTCAACACTAGGGGGCGACACAGAGGGACGGAGCTGCACCTGGAAATGACTGAGAAACAGAGCTGAGCTGATTAAAAGCAAGTTGCTCAATTTTGGATTCAGGTTTTAATAAACTCATCTTTTCAGGCGCTGTTTTTTTTTTTTTCTAAAGTTGAATCAAACTCTGTTAAAGTTAAAGTTAAAGAAACACTTTTTTATTCACATTCATTATTTCATTCCTCATGAAAACAGGAAATTTCTAATTCAAGGTAAAGTATTTTCATTTCTGCTCCGTTTGGCTCAGTGACTTTTCCATGAACTCCCTCTGATGTCAAATCAAACACGAGGAACCTTTAAACAGTTTAATGACTCATCATCACGTCTCTGCTGCTGCTGCTGCTCATCAACCACTGACAAGACAAACTGAGGTGTGTGTGTGTGTGTGTTACACAGAACTCAGCTTTGTCCTTGACCACAGTCCTTCAGTCCATGTGCTGTTCGTTCACCTGAACACGAGGCACATTAATGAATCATTTATGTCTTTATGGAGCCTCAGATTGTGTTGGAGCAGATAATATAAAACTGAAAGGAGTTCAAACTTTTCATCTGATGCAACGTGGAAAAACGTTAGTGATCATTTGCCTCTGATTTCATAAAGTCAGGCTCTTTTTGTTGTGTTCAGTGTCCAGTCGATGATAAACTTCCAGTGACACACAATTATATAAAAGAAAGCATTGATGAACCATGATAATAATAATAATAATCAATAACCAGTCACTGACGCGCGTGCTGCTGTTTTCTCAGTGTATCATTTAATGTACTCTCACAAGTTGGTGAACAGGTACAACTTTGTCGCTCACGGTACTAAATCACACATCCATTGATAGTATAAATAGCCAACCTAATAATAATAGTACACATTTTCAAATACATAAAATCATCAAGTATCCAAGTCTTTAAGTTACGGACATCAAATAAAAAGGCATACAAAATATCGCAGACGTTGGAAGTCCAGTTTGAAGCAAAAAAAAAAAAAAAAATTAAAATAAAAACAAAACAAAACAAAACAAAAAACCCGGAAAAACACAAACAAAACAACAAAAAAAAAGTGGAAATTAAAAATAAAACAAAAGAAAATCACATTTTGGACATGGCAGTTAATTAGTAAACAAGGTTTGATAGATAAAACAAGAGTACGAGTTCCTAGACTTTCAATTGACAAATATTGCAACAATTAAGCATTTCATATTAAAAAATAGTTACTGAAAGGGCATAAGTGTGTGTAAGACTTCCTGCACAAGACAAAGGCAACTATTTCTTTTTTTTTTTTTGTTTGTTTGTTTGTTTGTTTGTTTGTTTTTGTTCCGAGTAGAAAAATGAAACACCTTTTTTTTTTTTTCCAAATGCCAGCGGGAGGAGACTCCCGCCTCGATTGCCTTTGTTCTACTTCGATTGTAAGGCATTTATGGAGGAACCATCTGATTTTCAAGGAAGGCATTAACTCTTTCTAGTCAGTCTTCAAACAACGGAACCCTACAATTGAACACGGGGGCGGGGCGGGGGCGGGTCAGGTGGGTGGGGGCGGGGGCGGGGGCGTAACTGTTCACGTTAAAATTAAAAATGTTTGTCACATTTCTTTTTTTGTTGTTTTTTTTTTTTCAGTTTTAACTCAGCACATTCTCAGGCAACGTAAACGCACTGGCCAATCAAAATCTTTGGGATGCGTTTGCAGAAACAAAACAATGGATCCAACGTGACGACGACACACGACTCAGTGCTGCCCTTCCTGCAGGTCTCTGTTTTTTTTCAATGGGCACATGGAGAGGAAACACTTTGATCCCGGTTCACACAACTCTCTGGTTTTTTCTGTTTTTTGCCCTTTTTTTTGTTTTTTTTGACACTTGATTTTGAACCGGAAGAAGAAGAAGAAGAAGAAGAAGGGGGGGGGGGGGGGTGTGCAGTTAAATTACTGCACATGGTTTTTTCAAATAAAAATACTTCAACACAATGATTTAAGAAAAAAGACACGCCTGCCAGGTTATAAGCTCGCAAGGTTGATTTGAAGTCTTCTGTCGTGGGGGGTGGGTGGAGGTGGTGGTGGTGGTGGGGGGGGTTGGCGTGGCTCAGGGTTTGGCTCTACTGGATGCAGCAGTTATTGCGATGGCCGTTGGAATCTTTGAAGCGCAGGCGCATCTTTGGACGATATTTCTCCAGGTAGAACAGCTGCTTGCTGTTGAACGCTCCTCGACGCTTCCTGGAACAAACAGCAGCGTCATGTCAGTGTTTGCTTTTTTTTTAGCCATTAGCATTAACAGCTGTTTACACAACAGTTGTCTCAATATAAGAGGACTAGCATGGATGCTACAGTGACTTGCTACCAGGAAGGTCGGCGCTAGCTTGTTAGCATGCTAAAGTAAAGTTGCTGTCCACCGCTGCAGGTGTTAGCAGCTCGATGAGAGTAAACGAATTAAGTTTAATAACTGAAAATGACTTCTTTTAAACTGGTAAGCTAACAGCTGCTAATGCTAACACCAGCTACGTAGCAACAGCAACTTAAAGATCGACTTTTCATTTCCTCTGAGCAGAAGCTGATCCACAACAACACAATAACCTTCACATTATTATTATATACTACTACTACTACTACTACTACTACTGCAGTACGTTTGTTTTTCCTACAAAAAACTTTATTGACTACACAGCAGCACAAACCGGCTCTTTGTAATATAAGAGCTAAACCTCTGTGTATATCTACTTTGTTTTTGTCCAAGTGAACAGATCAAACATTTCTGTGTGTGTTTTTTAATCCAGTACTGAAATCACAACATCATGATGTGTGTGTTATCAATAACGTATAATCATTAAACCACATTAAACACTAACCTGTGTCCGTGTTGACAGCGTCGGTGCTGTAAACACTTGAGTGAGTCATCACACTTTGAAGCACACCTCCTCCTGAATCACTCTTATCTCACTCTGTGATATGTGAGCTATTCACAGGTCTGACTCATCGCTCTCTGCTTCACACAGCCACCGTGTGTGTGTGAGAAACACACTCGCACAGAAAAATCACCTCAAAATGAGGGGTAAACCATCGCAGGGACACGAGCGTCACGCTGCAGATCCATGTCACAACCGCGTCTCTCATTAAACCACAATGTGAGAGATTTATCATCACAAACATGTGTTTTGATCAGATTAATAAAATGTCATCACCAGGAAGTAGCTTCAGCTTTTCAAAACAAACTAACTTAACCTGTTTTTGTTCTCGTGTGAACTTACTGTCGAATGAACTGGACAGCATCTTCGTACTTCATCCCACATTCGATCAAGGCGAGTGCGACGAGAACAGGAGCTCTGCAGAGGGAACAGGAAGTGCCTCAGTTTGACAGATAGTTCTGATTCACAGCTCTCAAACCTTCTGCCTGGTTTCATCCGTGTCTCAGTTATTATTCATCCCAGGTACAAAAACATTTCACAGCCTTCAAACCTGTCACAAAGCACAAGTTTAAAGTCTGTAATGAATTAAGTTAGTTAAACGGTATACGACAGGACGTCCGGACGTCCTGCTATTTCCTGTCTCTCAGTTCAGATTAAAAGCTGATTAAGTGGAAACGGAGCCAGTTTGTCAGGTTTAACTCAACTCAAGTCCAGACAGGACCAGTTCACAACTTCTTCAAACAACAACTAACAACCTGAGCTCACTGCTCTTCGTTTGTGATTTCACACGATGAGGAGAAACTCAAACACTGATGTTCGGCCTGTCGCCATCTTTGGAGACAAACCTGGACCCTGTGGACAGACGGGTTAAAGACAGGAGTTTAAAGCTGGGGTTGGTGAACCTGGAGAGCTCGCAAGATTTGAAAGTAGCACCTCCTCTGAGCTCCACCCCCCGCCCCCCCACCCGTCAGCGTGTACGTCCAGGCCACGCCCCCACAAACTGGAATGTGCACCGCACGAACATGAGAAGCGGCAGGAGAGTAGGTATGTATATACATATATATACTATAATCTATTCAACACTAGCGTCACCGACCCGTTTTAAACCACAGAGAAGCTAATATTAGCATTAGGCTAATACAAGCTACAAAAGTAGCTACGTTAGCAAAAGTTACACATTTCATAAAAATAACAAATCCTCCCCGAAGCAAACATATAATTACCTGTCCAACAGAAAGAGAGCAACCTCAGCATCACTTCAAATCCCTCAGTTGTCTCCACAAAAGCAACACCGATGTTTCCTCTGGTTTGACGTCTGGCTTTATCCAGAGTCTTTTTGTTAGCAGCCTTTTCAGCCTCCTTTCTCTTCCTGCCTTTTTCTCGGGGCGAGCCGTTACAAGTAACGTTACAAGTAACGCTGGAAGTAGTAACTGGGGCTGCATTTTCTCAGCCACTGCTCATAAATGAGCATGAAATCCATTCTGCTGTAACTCTGTACGCTGATTTCTTCCGACAACAGCGACACGTGAAGATTGTGCACGCGCGTCGGAGACAGGGATCGAGGGGGGCGGAGACAGAACTAGACATGAAGGCATCTGATTGGTTCTTGCTCTTCGGTGTGAAGAGCGTGGATTGGTCGGAGTTGTGTCAGTCCTGCAGCTGCCACAGAGGACTGATTACTGTCGTTCCTTTTTCTGATACATAATGTATTGATTACTCAGAAGGTAGAAGGATCATGTGTAACAACACATGTTCTGAACAGGACACCAACCCCAGCTTTAACCCAGGCCACAGCAGGTTTGACAGTGAGACAGAAGCGTCACCTCACAGACTAACAGCTCCATGTGCACCGAGCCGCCTCACACAAATGAACCTTCATCCAGTGTGATGAGAGCGCGACACCCACCTCCCCAGTCCTGCCACACAGTGGACAGCGATGCAGCAGCCGGGCTCCTCCCTGAACTTCAGCTTCAGCAGGTTCAGCCAATCGTCCACGATCTGGTTGGAAGGAGGAGCTCCGTCGTCAAACGGCCAATCCTGGGGGGGGGGGGGAGAAGGAGGGAAACAGCGTCATCGGCCCAGTTTCTTGGAAACCAAAACAAAAGAAGTGTGAGGGCTGAACCGGCAGCAGGGAAAGAAAAATGTTGTTGTAGGGAGGAGGAGGGTGGAGGAGAGGTGTGTGTGTGTGTGTGTGTGTGTGTGTGTGTGTGTGTGTGTGTGTGTGTGTGGGGGGGGGGGGGGGTTCCTCCTGGATCTGTGTCTTCACTTGACCGGTTCTTAAAGTTACTCATAAAGTTTTATTCCAGTTTGACAGTCACTGGAGCTGTTTGTTGAAAACACCTGATTGGTTCCATCATCATGAAAACTACTGGACCACAGATCATTTCAATCAATCAATCAATCAATCAATGATAGGAGGACAATATATTCTGGTAAGACATGACATCATCTGTGGATGTCCCCGTCAGCGTTCTCTCACATAATCTACAGCTTCATCGATAATCAAATCAATCGCTCATCAGCTGCAGCTGTAGATTCATTCATTTCCATGACATCGTGGATCATGTGATCCCTCTGGATCAATAGGGATTGGCTGCACTGATCTGTCAATAAACGCTTTGAAGATGGAAACACAAACACTGTTGAAGTGATGAGTCGATAAACGGCCTCCATCACAGGGACAAGGTCTCCACGGTGACGACGGGGGGAAAGGTGGCGTGTGCTGCGAGTCACGAGTCTGTGTGAGCTATTAATGGATTTTTTTTTTACATAACAGCAGAAGAAGAAGGAAACAGCTGAAAAACACCGAGAGAAACCCGACGATCACGCGTGTTCAGGAGGGAAGGTCACAGCTGGAGGGGAGAGAGGAGGCAGAGGAACTCCACGTGCTTTTATCTTCATCCGCCCAGACACGTTCAAACTCACCAGGACCTGGATGCCCTCCTTCACCACCAGCGTGGCATCGTAGGTGGCCTCGCACACTCTCACTACGGTGGTGACTCCGTACTTCTTCAGCTCCTGTGAAGACAAAGCCAGACACGTCAACACCAACACGACGCAGGTGAGCAGACAGAAGCTCAAGTGTTGAATCTGAGGTTTGTTGTTTTCTAGCTTCTGTCCTCCATCACATTTTATCACGTCTCTATCTCTATGATAAAACCGCTCTCTCTGTCCTGATGCATCTGAGACACGAACACACAGTCCAGCACATTCAGCTCACCTCGATGAACTTGTTCAGGGTGGCGTTGGTGGGATTGTGGGTGATGAGGAACCTCATGTTTTTGTAGGTGATCTCCACAGGGGCCGGTCTGTTCATACGAGCCATCGTGACAACGGAAAAATAATAATAATACTACTAATAATAATAATAATAATGATGATGATGATAAAGAAACTGAAAAGTCTTCCACAGAGTAAAAACACCAATGTAAACGCTGAGTTAAACTCGGAGGGAATGTCAAACACAAATGTCCAACGAGCTTCCAGAAACAAACAAACAAAGAAAATCCTCCGGTCTTCTTCGAGGTTGGCAAGGTTTTAAAAAAAAAAAAAACTAAACGAACAAAGGCTGCGACAGGTAAACGGGGAAAACTTTGAGGGGGAGTCGGTGGCCGAAAAAGGGCGGACAATCGGAAAAGTAACTCAAAACCCTCTCCTTTGGAATAAAACAAAAGAAAAGGAGAAAAAAAAACAAGGCTGGTTCCACCTTGATTCTGGCCAGGCGGAAGCCGACGAGGGCAGTGTGCAGCGGGTGGAGTTACCCCATCCAGGCCGAGTTGTCGCTGGTTCTGGGAGGCGTCCCGGTCCTGCCGACTCTACCGGGGTCCCTCCTGTGGCTCAAGTGCTTCGGATCGATGGCGAGTCTGGCCGTTCACTCGTCTGCATAGGCGGCGTGCTGAGCCTGGCAGTAGTCCCCACTGCCCTTCAGAAACTCCATAAATGTGTGACCCAGAACACCACAGAACTGCTGCAGGGCAAGACAGGAGGAGGAGGAGGAGGAGGAGGAGGAGAAGAAGGAGAAGCTTTAAACCCTGAAACAAAACACAAGGTGCACTTCACAACCACAACTTCTCTGTCAAAACAAGCTCCAGCTTCTCTTCACTCAAACACACGGAGCTCTGACCTTTCACTTCTTTATTCCACCTTAGATCAATAATCAAGTTGGAGCCACAAGATTTAATTTCCTATCAATCACCCAAGTATTGATGATTGGATTTTCTTGACGTCACATGATTATAAATCAGCTGCACTGATCTGTGACGGGACAAAAGGAGAAAGACGAAGGCCGATCATCATAAATGATCGATCAGGTCCGATTCATGCTGCTGATGTTGGAGGAGTTAAAAAATGTCTGTGTTTTCCACACAGTTGCATCACACACACACACTCACACACACACCCACAGTGTCGTCACCTATGTGGACTAATATCCCTGTAGTCCACTGACACACACACTGACACTGCGTCCAGTTACATCCACCACAGGAAGGAGCTGCCATTTTAAAACAATGTACAACCTGTCATGTCTTTTATTATCATTATTATCATCATTATTATCATTATTATTATCATCATTATCATTATTATTATCATTATTATCATTATTATTATCATGTCAGGCTGCCTCTTCAAACAGAGCAGGTCCAGACCGTGCCGTGCAAAAGGGAACTAATCAAAGAGGAAGTCAAATTCACTGAAGTCAAGAACAAACAGTCGATAGCGTGTGTGTTTTTTAATGGTTTTATGAGTTTCCTGTAGCTTGTGTTTTCACGTGCTGCCGCCACACGCTCCTGCCACAAGCACAACATACGGTATTAATGACAGCGACACCAACAGAATCACAAAGTCCCTGTGTTTCTGTGTTGTTTTATTTACATTAACCCTTCATCTTTGTCCACAGACTGCACCATGAACACTGTGAGCGAGCCACTACCTGTGTGTGTGAGAAACATGAGGAACTTGTGCAACAAAATATAAGGAAGAGAAGAAGAAGAAACCCAAGTGTGTTATATAAACTCACACTACAGTACAGTGTGATTTACCTACTAATGGCCGCCTCAGTACAATAGAGAGGATGTGTCATTTCTGACATCTAGGTCATATCTATGAAAGCTGAGCTCACCATGAGGCCCTCAGCAGGGCTTTAAACACCCCCCCCCTCCCTGTTATTACCCCCAGTGTCTTCATCACTACACTGACTTACAGCTGCTTTCACCGCCTTTTAAACCCCTGTTTTTTTTTTTTGGTTTTAAACTACCATCATCATCATCATCATCATTATAATTATAACCAGGTCTCAGGCAAAGCGTGTGAAATGCTTTTCTGCAGCTTGTGCTCCAAACACCAGTGAAAAGCTAAAGCTGGTCAAGTATGCTTTGTTTAATCCGGTATTTTCCAGCAGGGACAGAGAAAAACAGCATTTGGTGGAAAATGTAACAGTGAGGACAAAAGGAGGTGATTAACACCATGTCAAAGGAGGAGGTGGTGACACAAAGGGATTAAAAAAAAAAAAAAAAACAGGCACAAAATACAGGCAGGTCGATTGAAAATGATGATATGTTGTTTGCATTTCACACTACCGGGCTGTAAAGTGTCCTTTGTGCGGGGATAGACCGGGCGCCATCATTTCACGTTAGAGGCCTTCATCGGTACTGTCAGGAGCTGCGAGGCGGACAACCACACGTTGCTTCCCCGGCGACGAGCACGACGCCTCGGGTGGAGCAGCGGGCGGGCGGGCGGTCTGTCCGTGTCGGAAATCGTCCGGAAAACAAGATTTTGAATCTGTCCGTTTGTTAGCCGTTAAAAACCGTCGTTTTTAAATGATATAAACTTCGAGTGACTGGCACTAGTCCCCCCCCACCACCACCACCACCCCCCTCGCCCGGACCAGCCCGACCGTCCGCGCCGCTGCGCATCCAACCGCCGCTTCCTCTTTACCGTGACGAACAGCAACGCTGGGCTTTAAAAACGGCTAAATAACCGTGACAAACGCCGGTTTAGTCGGTTGATGTTTCAGCTTAAATGACGGATAAACAGCAGGCGGCGGGTCATGGAGATATTCACCCGGCTTTCCCTTCCTCCCGAGCAGGCCGTGATTTCACCGAAAACGTGAAGGCCAGTTTGGGGAAAGATAATGTTAGTGATTTTTTACCGCTACAACACAAGCAGCAGGAATGAAGACAAAATGGCAGCCGCGGAGGACGAGGTACTTACTGGGATATGCTTACTCATTGAAGATTGTAGCTTAATCATACAGCCGGTCCCCAGAAAAAGGTAAAATTATAAAACGGTTCTCCACCATACAATCCGGTGCTGTTTCTCCGAGCGGAGCCGAAGTCTCCTGATTTGTTCGGGCGACACCGGCAAGCGCGAGAGAAAGGGGAAGACGGTTTCCTGTCCGGATTTTCACAATAAAATTCGCGAGGCTTTTTACACTGTGAAGATTTGCAGGTTTCTGCTGTTTAATATCATTGTAGATGTAATATCTTTAGGTTTCAGACAGCTGACTGGACAAATTAAGCAATTAAACACATTCATCGAGTAAGTGTGATGATCTCTGACCAAACAATCGATCAATAAATCAGTAAACAGCCAAAACAAAATTATGCTAATTGAAATAATAATAGTTCCATGTACAATAGTACACGTTTTTGTGTGTTATTAAAATGTGTCCTGTAATATTTTTGATGTTTGATAGATAATGATATCATTTTTTATATATATAATTTATTTATTGATTATAACAGCTAGAGCCAGGGTTTAAGAAATACTGTGATCAGCATTTACCCCTTTAAATACATGAAAAAATCTGAATATTTTAACCTGATGCCACAAAGCGTTAAATTATTTTTTCTTTTTAATTCTTTTTTGAGCATAGAAAAACAAGAAAGTGTATATGCAATACGTTGCTGTGACTATTTAAACGTCTTTCCTTCCTAACATTTTTAATTTCCAGAAAAAAAATAAAATAAAAATCTTGATTTGTTTTAACTTAGGTATATACTTTTAACATATTTAATCAAACATGTTCCCATTGATGACAAATCACAGCACTATTTTGAAGAGAAACCCAGAAAACATCCTGTTCTTCCTGTGTTAAATAATCTCCAGCTTGATGATGGAGCTCTGGAAACCCCACCCTGAAAATGTGAGGTGGTCTGCCCAGACATCTCTCCATGCTGCACAGGTCAGGTGGTGACTGCTGAGCCTGACTGGGCCACATGTGGACACACACACACACACACACACAAAGAGAGAGAGAGAGAGCACCAGGAAACATCCACAATGATGAAACATATCTGTAACATGGCCTTATTTGTTATTGTTTGTTGTTCTTGAACTCACCCTGCCAATCAAAATCAGATCAATGCAGCTTATTGAAAAATGGAGGAATTATTGTTCACCTAGGAATAAAAGATCATATCATGCATCAACCCCAGAATGTGTGATATTGATCAGACCCTCGATCACACTTTATATCATTTGGTACTGTGATTTAAAAAAACAAAACAAACAGCGTCGTAGATAAAATGACAAACCTGCAAGTTAAACACCTTTATCAATAATCAGGTTATTGATCAGGTGGAGCAAATACATTTTACATAATACAACAATCTTTAACTTGTTGTTTGTTATAAATCTATAAGGTATAAATAAATTACCAATTTACAACGTATAAACAAGGGATTGAAAGTCTCACAGTATGGTCCACTCTGTAGCTGATCAGGTCAACAGCTCATCTGCAGCTGTAAACAGCCTTCAGGACGGAGACAAAAACTCTGCTGGAGAATACAGTGTGATATGATAGAGAGCTCCAGAAGAGCCTTGTGATTGTGCCAGTGATTGACTGATGGATGTATCAAGTGACGCTATAAAGGAGAACTGTGATTCGTTTAAGAGCTGGTGTTGATGTTCAGCTTCTCCTTGAGGAGACGTTTTGTAGATACGAGTTCAGATCTCACTCAGACGGCAGCAGCTGTTTGATGCAGCAGCAGCAGCAGCAACAACAGGACTCATTGTCTGGTCTGGTCCCGGGCCGTTGCGTGTTTTTTTATCCCTCTGGAATAAATACTTTTGCTCGCATTTCTTTCTGGAAGCACAAACAGAGCTGCTGAGCTCTGCAGTCTCACTTTGCAATGACACAAAAGCGACTCTGAATTGTCCTCGCCGGCAGCCAATGAGCTCAAAGCAGCCGTGGCTCAGTGTCCACCAGCGGCCAGCCGGTGCCAGTTTCCAGCCGGACTCCCGTGGGTGTTGGGGGGCAAAAAGAATTTTCTAATCCGTCACCATTGTACCAATTGTCTATAAAAATTAATGTGCGAGTGAAGCTCTGTCTTCACATGAGGGCTATCAAATTTCCAAATCCCTGTTCATGAAAGAGTTCAAACAAAGAAATGAATGACCCTGAAGATTTCAAGGTAACAACTGCACATCTAACTTTTTCATTTGATTCTTGTTTCACGACTTTGGATCTTGTATTTTCGCATGTATTATCACAGATCTGATCCCTTCCACTCGCTGGTTCTTCTTCTCATACATACTACGTGACCATCTCTTACCATCTCATGATAGACACACTGTGTGTTTTCCAGGAGGCAGAGAGTAGAAGCAAAGACCAGATAGACGGCACAGGGATGAGCCTGGGCAACAGGAAGGGGGTGAGGGTGACCGGCAAGTATGTGACTCCTGTGGACTGGAGCGGCAGAGGAGCAGGTCCCTCCATTGTCCACCCACCCCCCAGCACCCACATACCTCCAGACACCCCCACTGTGATCTCCATTGGCCCTCTGTCTCACCGGCCCCCAGAGCGAGTAGATGTCCCCAAGGAGGAAGAACCTTCTGTCGGGGAGGACTGGAGCAGGGAGTCATCTCAAACCAGGGCGTCCTACGGCGAGGTGGGCGTCCCCCGGCAGACCATGGAGGAGCTGAAGACCCTCCTGAGGGACAGCCCTCTGCTCAGCATCCGCGGAAGAGACGAGGGGAAGCCAGGGAGTCCTTATACGTACCTCCATGCGAGCAGCAGCAGCAGTGGCAGGAGCAGGAGCGGGAGAGATGGTGGTGGAAGGCCTGACGGACGGCAGGACGATGGAAACCCCCACAGGGTGTTCAGCACCTTCAAACCCCACTCTGATGCTTCCAGAAGGGGGCCCAGGTCCAGAGAGAGCACATCTATTCAGCTGCCTACCAGCATGGATTCATCCAGCTCATTCAGGTCTGATGGCAACACAAATAGACAGCCAGGAGTCAGTGAACACTCACATGCAAGCAGTGGCTCCTGGGAAGGGACTGAAGCTTCTAATACAGGTTGGTGAAGCTTTGCTTTAATCCTACATTCAAAGGTCAAGAGATATCCTTTCTTACAAAGTCAAAATTAGACAAAGGAACAGATTTTAGTATCGATCGTCGATGATAAAAGCTCTTCAGCTTATCTCCTTTTAATTGATGGTGGATTTTGATTCTTGAGTCTTTTCTACGGGACATTTCCAATGATGAGTCTCATATAACACTGAGTTTGTGATGGGTTTGTTTTTACAGTCTATAAAACAGTTTGGAGCAGCTTGTTCTGTCTCCTGTGCTTTTTTGAGATCGTTCCTCAGTGGGATTTATATTTCTCTGCTGTCACGATTATAGCCTGACAGATATCTGTGAACAGACGGAAAAACCCAATACAGCGTAAAGATTTTCCTGAGCTGGATATTTGACAGTGCTTGTGTCAGTTTGTCAGAGCTCTGGGGCTCAAACCTGATGCGTGCTTCAGCACACACATCAATATGGACACATCAGGAACAAGCTCAGTCAGACTTATGGGTCTATTTCCATTCAAACTGATCCGGTTTGGGATTTGACTCTGTCTCTGACTGAGGTGGTCAGGTGGAAGTTTAGTGTTTGAAATCAGTGGTTTTTCAGATATTTCTAACTGTTTTCTACAGATAACGGGAACGAGACGGTCGAGTTCTCTGGTAATCAGAGGTTCGTTTCAGCCATGGAGCAGATCAAGCAGCAGATCGCCCGAGAGAACATCAACTTTGTCCGGTTCGAGGCCACCGATCTCCACGGGGTGTCCAGGTCCAAGACGGTGCCTGTTCGCTTCTTCCATGTATGGACCCAGCAATCTATCAATCTATCTATTGCTTTTCTGGTATTAGCATGCTAACTAGCTAGTCCAGGCTAATTGTTTCCAATACCAAGTCACTGTAGCTGCTAGCCCTTTGTTTTACTGGGAGTAGCGTTGGATGCAGGAACCATGTTTTGAGAGATTACAGCCCCTTCAGCACGCCTCACACCTTACTGAAAAGAGAAAATAAGTGTATTTTCCAGAAATATAAGAATATTTCTTTAACGTAAACATTGAATCTACAGGAGAAAGCCGTATACGGGGTCCCAATGCCAAGAAGTTATTTGGAGCTAACACTGAGTCCAAAGAGCAACGAAGTGGACCACGCTAACACCGCCAACTTCAGCAGCGATGTCCTTTTGATTCCCGACCTTTCGACCTTCAGGGTCCTACCCTGGGCCGAGCAGACGGCCCGGGTCATCTGCGACCCCTGCACAGTGACAGGAAGCCCCCTTCGCACTTCCCCTCGCCTCATTGCCAAGCAGCTCCTGGGCCAGCTCCAAAGCCTGGGGTTCTCGCTGCACTCCTCCTTCACCTACGAATGCTGCGTCCTGGGGGCACCAGACCGGATCGGCCCAAAGACGCTTCTGTTCCCTGCTACCACCCTGCTGAGTAACCACGACCTGCCTTTCTTCCAGCAGCTGGTGGACAGCATGTACTGCATGGGGGCAGACATAGATAGCATTGCCTCTGCAAGTGGTCCAGGCCAAATGGAGATCAACCTGAGGCCAGAGTTTGGGATTGCGGCTGCAGATAGTGCTTTCACCTTCCGCACCGGCATCAAAGAAATGGCTCGCAAACACAGCTATATTGCCAGCTTCTTCACCGACGACGGCCTCTACAATGCTGGGGTGCTCTCTCACAGCTTGTGGGATGCAAATGGCCGACGTAGCCTCTTCCACAGTGGGGACAAGCCCGGAGAGCTGTCTGAGATTGGCAGGAAATGGCTGGCCGGCCTCCTCACCCACTCTGCTGCACTGAGCTGCCTGATGTCACCAGGCCTCGGCTGCAGGAGCCACATCGCCAAGACAATCAAAGACCCCAAACGGATGCTGTACGCCACCTGTGGCAGCAACGACAACAGCAGCTCCTTCAACATCAAGTGCCACGGCGGGCGGGAGACACATATTGACAACAAGCTGGGCTCAGCTATGGCCAACCCCTACATCGTCCTGGCTGCCACAGTGGCCGCAGGCCTGGACGGCATCAGACGAAACCTGACCGTCGAAAGCGGTCTGAACAAAGCCCCCACTCAGCAGAAGGAATTTGCCATCCCCGTGAAGCTTGACGATGCTCTGGAGGCACTCGGGGACGACCATGTCATCCGCAGCACCCTCGGAGAGCCGTTTGTTCAGTATTTCATCGCCATGAAAAAGTTTGAGATTGAGACCCAGGAACTGGATGATGAGAGGAACAAGTGCCTGGAGTATTTTATCTAGAAACCCTCCTTGTTTCATAACATGTGAATCACAGGCTGCTCCTGCCATATGAATAAAGCATGCAAGACACCTGCTTGAATTTAAAGCTGTTTATTTTATATATTATGTTGATAATTTATTATTATCATACAGACTGTAGATATTTTTCAGAGTCATTTCAAAATAAAGGTATAAACAAACCCTCAGTTTGCAAAGTGTTGTTGTGCAGTTTTGTTTCTCTGTCTCTGTTACAAAACCTTTGCACCATTTCTCTCCATTTTGAGCCCATTCATCAGTTTCCTGGTGTGTAGTAAGCAAAGCAGCCTCTTGGGGGCGCTGATGTTTCGACAAACTCTGAGTCTTGTTTTAACAGAGAGCTTCAATTAGTCACTGAAAAAAAGACACAAACGAGATCCTACGTGTGGTCGAGCATCTTTAATATTTAAGACTGTTTTTCACATGGTGTATTTACAGTGTATATAAAATGCAGGTGTTGCAGGCCACATTTTTACATCACTACAGGTAACGACTACTATTCACACAAATTTACAACATGAAATGAGTTTAACATCAACATACAGTGGTATGTTCACTGTGGATGATGCAATACATGTCTCCAGTCTTACGAACAATAGACAATGCTGGTGATGCTGTATATGGTGTTAATGTGTGTACCATGTCTCTGACTCATCCTGTGAGACATACGTGTCTAAAATAGGTCAGGTGTATAGGTGACCGAGTATGAGGAAGTAAATATATATATAGCTTTTTAAAAACAAACTCACGCAGGAGGAAGCAGTGCATTAGTGTGGGATTATTTACTGATGTAGATCAACCTAATTATAACCTGTGTGTATTTACAGCAGTGGGATGTGTAATGATGATGATGATGGCAATGAATGAAGATGTCTCAGTGATGTGTTTTAACAGTTAGAAGAGGACGAGGCAGGACAGGACACACTGCGACTGCTGGCTTTGGTTGACAAAAAAGAAAACTATAGTTTATCACCAGATGAAAACACAAAGACGAAGCTATTCAAGATGCAGACAAAGGTTTTGTTACGACCGGACTGACTGGTATTTTTCACATTAACTCTGCTTCCTTGTCAAATCTGATTCACGGTCGCACAAACACTCCTCAGGTGTCGGACATCTGATATACATCTTTGTGTTGTGGGGAACATCAGCGCAGGTGACCTCATCCAGCCTCAGATGTTGTTGGGGCCAAAATAAACCAACAACAAACCAACAAAAGCCTTCCACTCTTCCTCCATCTCGACTTCCTCTGGACTCGTGCACATTTTTTGAGCTTCTGTAACGAACTATGACTATGACATCTTGCTCCGGAGGTTTCCAACCACTCGCTGCATCAGTCGTCCCAGTTTGTTGTCATTGCTACTTGGTGTCTGTTGTATTGAAGTGGAGGCGCCTCTGTCTTTCTCTGTATCCATGGAAATATTCTCATTGCTGAGCAGATACTCGAACCGGCTGTAGACTTTCCTCCTGGGGGGTGCCGCCGGGGTTTCCACGGCCGTCTTTGCGCCTTGATCCTGCTCTGCTGCTGTTTTCTTTTTGCTCGAGCGAAGAGGAGATAATCTCAGTAAAGGAGATTTGTGCTTCTCGCTCTCCACTGAACCACTGAGTTCTGGGTTCTGGGACTTTGGTGGTTCTGCAGCAGGTGCAGGTGTCGACTGGTCCGCCCCCAGGGGCTGGGTTAATCCCGAGGAGCTCTGTGATCTTAGTGAGGGCTTTCTCTGCAGAGACTTATCCTTATCCTCTTTTTTGGATGCTTTCTTCTCATCGGATGAAAGGAACGCTTGCATTTTCATTTTCATTGAATTCTTCCTCTGGAGTATCGGTTCCTCTCGCTGCTTCTCTGAGGGGCCACCTTTGACCTCTGCTGCAGATGCATTTATGACCTTCGGAGTGTTTTCTGCTGCATTAGACACTGATTTCTCTCTTCCTTCAGAAGCAGCTGACTCTGAGCTGTTGACCGAGACCTGACTTCCTCTGGTTTGATTCTGCTGCTGTGAATCTGCAGGAAAGTTCGTGTTCTCCTTGGGCGCAGCCGGTTCTTCTCTGTGAGGTTTCTTGACTCCGCTGTGATGTGTGGCTTCTGAGTCCAAACTGTTGATTCGACTGTTTGAACCTTCTTTCTCCTCAGGGACCTCCGTCAAGGACTCCATCGCTCTCGAGAGGTGGCTGCTGAGATTGCTGGGGTGTAAATGAGAGTGCTTGAGTGATGGATCGTTCTGTTTCATAACTGAGCTGCCTGCAGCGTGAGGTTCGTGTCTGTTGTACATCTGCATTGTCTCTCTTTTGCTGCCGTCCTTGTTTGACTCACTGACTTTCTGATGGGCCGAGTCCACGTTATATCCGTTTTGCACATTTGTCTGTAAATCTGTCAGGCTCTGCCTCATGTCCAGGCTTCTGTTGGAAGACATTAATACAGATCTTTCTAGAGGATTATACATTGACCTCAGTGACTCTTGGCTCTGCCTGAGGTTGTTAAAGTCCTGCAGACTGAGCCTCCTCTGCCGCATCTCTTCCATCCTGGACTTAATGTCCCTGGACCTGCTGTGAACTTGCTCGTTGAGACCCGTTTGACTGCTGAACGGGGATGCAATGGGGGATGTGACATCAAAGCCCCTATCTAGATGCATAACGCTCTCATTGAGGTACGTGTCGATCTTCCACCGGTTGAGTGATGACTCAGAGTTGAATGGTATCAGATTCTGGTCCAGGCCGTAGCGACTCTGATGTAGCTGCTGCTTCTGAGCCCTCGGGTCGCCCCTCAGGGTCTTCACCTGCGGGTCCTTAGTGCCCATCCTTAGCCGAGAAGTGGGGTGTAACTTATGCAGGTCCCCGGCGTAACTGTGGCCCCGGACCAGGTTCCCTACGTCAGAAGAGTGAATCTGATGCAGCCTGTCCTGCACGCTGAAGCCCCTGGTCAGCACGGGTGCATTATTATACCAGCTATCCTGAGCACTTCGCATGCCGTGCATCACTGTGGGCTTCATGTGGACTTGGTGAAGGGAGAGTTGACTGGCATAATCACTGTTGTATCCAAAACTGTCTGCCATGTAGTGGTTGGCCAGGTTCTCCCTGCACATAGCAACAGGAACAATGGAGCGAGCGTACAGCCTTCGAAACTCCTCGTCATAAGAGCACGCCAGCTGCCCGGTGACCACCAACACCATGCTGGTGTTGATCTTCTCATACGCCCAGGTGTAGCTGAAAGAGAACATGGAGAGACGGTCAACAGAAGCGACAGGTGTGCAGACCAGAACATACGACAAAACAAGATTCACTCGGACTCACCTATAGGTCCCGTACAGAACGGTCTGACAGTCCACCAGAATGAACTTCTGCTCCAGACCTCCGTGAAACTTTGCCCCAGACTGGCACTGGTACTGCTGCCCCTGCACCGTCCGCACTCGGATGCTCTGATGGAGAAACGAATCAAAAGAGTCACAAGGTTTGATCCAAACTCATCACATAAATATTTATCATTCATTATATTATTTGTGCTTATATTTAAGACACGTTATATAAATGTTTACTATAGGTATTTAACATATGTTATAATCATATATCTTCACATCTAGGAGCATGTATGTGATGTACACCCCTGAAACCTGCTCTGTTTTTACTGGATCACTCAGAAAACAGTCAGCCAATCAGAAGAGAGGCTCCGAGCCTCCTCTCTTCTCCTCCTCTGTACCTTTTACAGCTCAAAGACATCAAACACTATTTCATATGGATACAGATATGATGATGCGTCAGTACAGTCACACATGTAAACACAAGTAAATGACAAATCAAGTAATTACAGAAAATCAGGAAAGAAGAACAGTAGGTTTTTTTTTCTCTTCCCCTTAAAGGCAGCTTTAACACACACACACACACACACACACACACACACACAAAAGCACACAAGCCTTTTGAAAGACTCAACAAGATCAAACCTGTTCACCAATTTCTCTGAGGTATTTTTGATGTGGCTACTGGCTAAGCAATTTGCAGAGAGCTCATGAAGCCATCGCTCTGCTCCTGCTGACGACTTGTTGCCCGACCTGCTGAAACGCCGTCCTGATGCTGCTCAACAGGAAAATCCAGCCGCGCTCACGCCGCCTCTGTGTGCAGCTGCGGCAGTGGTGGCGGCGGCGGCTGTGGCTGAATCGTGTGGTAATGACAGGTTTAAAAAAAACAAACAAAAAAAAAACGCAGTGTTTCCATCAGGGCGTGGAGCAAATGTCAGACTTAATCCAGTAAATGTTCCTGCCAACTTTAGAAAGGTCAGGCCACAGGCAAAACTTCTCCAGCGGGGAAACGTTGATGAGCGCTGAGGCTGCAAACGTGTGGCGCCTCCGGTTTTTTCTTGTCAAAGTGACAGTAAACGTCCACAAAAGATCATTTTGTTGTGTTTTTAGAGAGCAAACGTGTTTCAGTGTTGATCCCACAGGAAGTGATGAGTTCCCTCTGTGACTTTTTTTGTCATGAGGAAATAAAACAAACACGTAAAAGAGAGCGACAGGAAATGTTCTCAGGCTTTTAAATAAATCCTCCTCCTTTTCCACTGTCTTTGAATTTCACTGTGATGCTTCAGCGTCAGACGAACACACTGAGGCTGCAGGAACGAGTCTGACACTGTACGTGTTGGGTGTGAAGTGATGGGTGGAGACAGAAAGTACAGAGTCAGGCTCAGTAGTTTCACTTTCAGAAGATTTGAACTCATGAGAAAAGTTTGAGTTTGTTTGAGTTGGACTTTAAAATAAGTGAACTGTCGTGTTTTTGCTGCAGCTCCTCCAGAAGACGCTGGAGCTCCATGAAGTCACAGACTGAAGACTGAAAACCAAAACCTGCAGCTCTGCAGCTCGTTCACACGCCGCCGTCATCGCTCGAGGTGCTCCCCCATAATGCAATGCATGTTCGTTAACCCCCTCACCTGGAAATCCAGGATGTTGATGCCGACTCTGCGCGACATCGTCAGGAAGCTCCCGACCTGGGAGTCGTCCAGCAGGATGTAGACCACCACCCCCGCATCGTCACCCCGATCACCTCCTTGAAGATGTCCACATCGGTGAAGACGTCCATCGCTATGGCGATAACCTGGAGACAAGCAGGACATTGCTGTATTTATTGTTATTATCTGTGCTACGTGTTCCTCCGGCTGCTGCAGCACTGTCAGTGTCCCCAGTCACAGGACAACAGGACAGGGCAGGTGTCAGAGTGTCCTGATGGTGATGGGACCGAGCTCCAGCTCCATCACAGAGAGCTCGACAAGGAGGCTTCACTGTCGTCAGGACATGTAGTGGGTGAAAGCCCACACACCCACCCATACACACACACACACACCCTGCTGTTTGGAGCTCATCAAGGAGCTGGTTCAGGCTGAGACACGTTGGCAGCTTTAATGTCATGTATCTGTAAGTGGGACACTGCTCACTTTCCAAAGCTGGCACGTCCTGTGTGTGTGTGTGTGTGTGTGTGTGTGTGTGTGTGTGCGTGCGTGTGTGTGTGTGTTCCTTAAATGTCAAGTTGAACAGAAACCTCCGGCTGAGTCTCTGATTCACATGAAGAAGAGTAACGACTGAGGAGTCGCCTCAGGTGTTCAGATTTCTCCTGCCGCTGCTGAAACGTCGTCACGACTTCACTTTGACTTTTCACAACGTTTTCAGCTTCTGTGTCAAACCTGTTGTTCAATAAAGTTTTATTGAACATCCGTTAACGGTGTTTTTGATTATTCTTACTATGATGAAGTTTGAGGCAAAGAGACGATGAGCAGTTGTTGGAGGTATTGATCATGGTTATTGATGGATTCATTGTTATATTTTCAGTCTGATCAGGTCCACGTCAGGTTTCCTTTGACTTTTTTATTTTTTAAAGATTTCACTAATTTAACTATTAAATTAACTGTGTGTTACAAACCACTGTGGTTGTTAGACTGGACTTAAGCATCATCATTGAAGGTGCTGATGTAATCATGTCTTACTAGAGACAATAGAGTGATGACAGGAAACCAGGAGAGACCGCCAAAATAAAGTCCTCTGAATGGACATGAGCAGAGGATGTTGTCTGTCTTCAAACTGAGACTTTAAATGGGGTTAGTCAGAGCTCTTCTTCTGCTTTGATGCAGAGGTGTAGCTCAGTGGGTTGAGCAGACGCCCATGTGCAGAGGCTATAGTCCTCACTGCAGCTGGACCCGGTTCGAATCCTGATTCCTCTTTGCTTCCCTGTTTCCTGTCTCATCTCATCTATCCTATCGATTAAAGACAAACCAAAAAAAAAAAAAACCTAACGCTCCCCTCATGATCAGGACAGAGCAGCTCTGACCTCCAGCTCGGAAGGAGGCCGTGTTCAAACACGCTGCTGCTGCTGAGCTCCTGGAGACCAAGTCTATCTGTAACACCACACTGCAGCGTACGATCCAACACTGTGATGTGTTTCTGCATGTTTGAACCGACTGGAAAAATCTTACTCATCAGTGTAAAACAGCCAAGTACAACATCAGATGTACAAACACTTCACCAGAAACCACCAGGGCCACAAAATCAAACTTTTCAAGCCTTTGCAGACTTTACAGAAAAGAAAAACAACCTTTGACCTCCAGCATGTGACCTCACTGAGACACACACTGTGAAGCATTAGTCCAGCTTTATTAACTCCTTCATTCATAAAGCTCCTTCTACACTGATGCTGATCAGCATGTTGTTATGATAGGTGACCCCCCCCCCCCCCTCCTCCTCACCTGTCTGGCCTCCTGGATCTGTTTGCGGATCACCTCCTTGATGGTGGGCATGCCCTGCCTGGGCGGGTGGAACAGCAGGCTGATGCTGGTGTCCGCGCCCTCCTCCGGCACCACCTCCGGCCAGCCCATGTCCAGCTCCGGCACCTCCTCGTCGGACTCCGATGGGAAGTAGGTGGAGGCTCGGAAGTCGTCCACCGCGGGCCGCCTCACCTCCGCTTCGTCTCCGTCCTCCAACGCCGCCAGCTCCGCATTGTCCAAGATGAAGAGGATCTCGTCCTCGGACAGCAGGTGGCCGATCTGCTCGGCCTGGATGAACTCCTCGTAGGCCTCCCTGCCACCGCTGAGCAGCGCGTAAATGGCCAGGCGGTAGGACTCTTTGTAATGAGGCTGCACGTAAATCACCTTCTCCTCGTCCTTCAGGGAGGACACGGGGGACAGATTGGACGTCATCGGATCCTGGACTTGTCCTCCACCTTCAGTGTGACATGCTGCTCAGAGCAGAGACACTGCAGACCTCACTGAGGGAGAGAGAGACGTTTACATATGTAAAGACAAAATGTGAGAACCTGTCCGTCCAGTGTGACTCCCCACAAGCAGGTAAACAACAGCAGGCACGTGGTGGCGAGGCCCGGGTCACAGGTCAATGATCACACCAACAGGAAGTGACTGAATCAGTGATAGAAGTGAGGGATCAGTCAGACTTACTTCATGGCTGCAGACAGAAAGCCCTCTGCTCCCTCCCGTCCGTTGTTCCCTCCTGCACCAGCCTACAGCTCTGGGGTGTGTGGGGCTTTGAACCTTCTGTGCAAAATGAATAAGCCTGTAGAACCTGCCTGCAACAAGCCAAGCCCCGCCCACCTGGGCTCACCTGGGCTGCAGCAGCAGCAGCAGCAGCAGCAGGTTTTGTTTACAGTTGACTTGTTGACTTCTTTTTTATTCATAGCTGCTGTAGGGTTTGGAGTCAGAGAGGAGACTATGAGCCAAACAACAGGAGGAGGGTGATAAGTAAAGTTTATTGCCATCACAAAGCTTTTTGGGGGGAGAAACAACAAAGTCACAGAGCAGGATCACCTCCAACACATGAGAGCTACCTGGGATTAAAGTAGCTTTAAGGACTCTGGTTTATAACAACTCAGGCTTTTTCTTTCTGCACTTTGACTCAGACCATCACTGTTCTCCAGTCAGACGTCAGAGACGTGATCAGACAGGTCTCATGAGTCCCATAATAAAGTTTGTCTCTGCAGCCAAAGCCACGTGATTAAGACCCGAGTTGTAATGAACCAGAATCACAGTTTAAAAGTAACGAGCTTTCCACGACAGCGCTGTGCCGTGGAAGGTGCAGCTTTCTTTCTGAAAACACTGAACGTTAACGACGTCGACCCCGGCCTTTAACCTTTCCCACCGTGACGTCTACAGGAGCGGCCGCTGGAAAAGTCCCTCTGTTGCATTGTGGGTTTTGTCCTGCGTCTAAGTGTGCGACTAGTTCTTGAATACAGTAACACAAGTCGACGTGCGAGGGACGAGTGAGCAGCTGAGGAGTGAGCAGCGGGACTTTTACCGGCGACTACGTCTAAACAACAACAACAACAACAACAACAACTTCTTCAAATGGTTTCACACTCATGCTAAACATCAGCAAATGTTTCCCCCTCTGACGTCACCGCCGCCGCCGCCGCTCTGTTTACTTCCTGGGTGGGGTTGGAGACTTCATGAATCTGGGTGGGGTTGGAGACTTAACGCCGCGAGATGGGGTTGGGGTCGGGGACTTGGGGGGTGGGGATCTAGGGGTCGGGGTTGGAGACTTGGGGATCGGGGTGGAGGCCGGGGTGGATGCTGGGCTCTTCAAGGACGGCGCTGGGGTGTGGGACTTGGAGGGTGTGGGGGTGGGGGTCTTGGAGTGGGGAGCTGGGGACTTGGGCGGCATAGGCGTGGTTGCAGGCGTGGCGGCGGGCGTGGCCATCCTGGGCTGTCCCAGTTTGGGCTCGGGGATCTGCTCACCATGCTTGTACACGCTGACGGTGATCTCCACGAACTCGCCGCCGTACTTGTTCCGCACGTTGATGCTGTACTTGCCCGAGTCTTCGGGAGTGACTTTGTTGATGACAAGGCTGGCGAACTTGCCGCCGTCGAACGTGACCTTGATGTGCTCGCTGGAGGTGACTTCCTGCTCATTCTTGAACCAGGTGACCTCGGGGGTGGGCTCGCCCCACACGGTGCAGGTCAGGCTCAGGGACTGAGGAGAGACCAGAGTCAACTCAGACCAGTGTCTTAAAATAAAACAAACCTGAGACGATCTGATTCTGCAGTTCCTCTCCTCACCACTAGAGTGAGTCTTCCCAACTCTGCAGCACAAATACACACGCCTACAGCCTGGAACAAGAACTGTTTTGGTTTCTCTGACTCATTTCTGAATTTTTACTGCGTATCAACTTTAAATTCCACATAACTGAGGGCGTGGCCACTTTGAGTGACAGCGTATGCATCATAAGCCCCTCCCCTTTCTGGTTTTGCTAGATTTTAGGGGACAGAGTGGAGTCAGGTGCTGCCAAGATGGCGAGAGCAGAGCAGCTCATTCTGAGCTTCAGAAACCTGTGGGTGATGTCACCAGGCGACGTCCATCTTATTGTTTGTGTTTCCTAACAATAAATGGTAAATAAAAGGACGCGGCGGCTCGTAGCTTCAGAGGAATGCTGCTGGACTGACAGAACAAAACACCTGCAACAAAGGCCCAGCATCATCATCATCATCATCAGAGACATCCTCACCTTGTGCTCCATGATGGTGACCACGTCAGGCAGACCGCCGACCACTCTGCCACGGTCTGAGGAGAGACAACCAACACGTGAGTCACACAGAACAAACACACACACAGCTGAGCAGCAGCGGAGAACCTGGCTCTGTTTACACTGAGGGGACGTGAAGTGAGACTCCACCTGTCCCAGTGCAAACAAGCTGGAGGTGAAGCTCTGACTCTACATACGTCACCTCTCACTTTTCAAAGTCCATTAAAGGAGGTTTATACTCACTCTTCTCAGCAAATGCAGCTGCCCTGGAAGACAAAACAAAAACAACATGATTAGAACAGCATCTGAAGACACATGTGCACAAACATCTGCACCTTCACACTACTCACTTAAGTCTCAGGTACTCCTCATAGGCGTCAGTGTAGGCTGCAAGATGAACAAAACCCTTGTTAAGTTGTGAATGAATAAAAAAAACAAACACTAAAATCAACACAGACATGAAAAAACAGAACTACAAAGTCAACAAACACGTGTCCAGACCTTGTCCGGAGAGGTCAAAGGTCCTGGTGTGAGTCTGCACGCCGTCTGAGATCTCGATGGTGTAGTGACCCTTCTCCTTGTCGGACGGGTCACAGATCTGCATCCAGGCCATCTCAGCCGCGCCTCCAATCCTCATCTTCTCTGAGGAGGCGATCTTAGACTCCCTGCGGGTTCAAACCAATGTCTTTATTATCACACCACATGGGATGTAAAGACAAACTGAGTGAGTTCCTGCCCAAAGAGATGTCAGATAATTAACTTTCTCTGCCGACGCATGTGAGTGTTATCGCTCAGTAAACAGGTTTTTCACTGCGTGTTCACGACAGAGCGTGACATTTAAAGGCCGACGGAATAAATCACGCAGGTATTTGGCTTTTCACAGGAGACATAAAACACCTGCTGATGTGACACGAGACACATTCACAGGTTTTCACTCCGTCCTCGCTACCTGTCACATAACATCACACTGTGCACATTACTCTGTGTGTGTGTGTGTTCCTGTGCAGGTCAATCTAACAGGTGTGTTGAACAAACCTGGAGCTCGAGCAGTGATCTCTGTCTCTCTCTCTGACATCTCACACACAGATGTTGATCATTTTTTGCATTTTTTGAAGTTTTAAAACTCCTGAAAACCTGCTGTCAAATCTCACACACAGCTCTGCAGTGATAAACACACAAGCACAGGTCAAGTGATGGAAACTATAGGTTTGAAATGTTTCCTCTGTGTCATGTGTGTAGAGTATATCACAAGTATGAAGGAGGACACTTCTCATAGGGGAGGGGAGGGGCTGCGTTTGACCGGGGGTGGGGTGAGGTGGAGTGGTATGTGGGTCGGGGGAGGGGCTGGTTTCTGTGTGGCGGGAAACGAGGAGCTCGAGCAGGTTTCTGAGGTGCAAGCTGAAGACTGTACTTGTGTTTCCAGACGGTCTTCATCTCCTCTGTGTAGTAGCTCATGTAGCACTGCAGCCTGATGCCTTCAGGTGTGCACTGCAGCACCAGGTCAGAGGCAGACGCACCTGAAACACACACACACACACACACACACACATCAACACTGCACTTTGCTCTCTCTTGGTCAGTGTCTATACTTTACATTTTACAAATCCAACACAACACTTTCATCCTTCAACGCTTCCTCTCCTCTGTTTCCTGATGTCTGAGGTCGTCCACTTTGACCCCGACTCATTTTACACTGATTCTAAGGACAGTGGAGAAAAGCGTCTTTGTTTTGTGGCCCATTGTCTCCTAACGAGTTGTTTACAGTGAGACGTTCGGGCGTAGTCACATTAAAGGTATATGTTTGTGATGCGTTCACCACAGCTCTATAGGAGACTACATTCAAATCACGGCTGTGTGGTATGGACCAGTGCATTATGGGCCATTGACACATCACCACTGAGAGCAAGCTGTGATGTTTTGAAGTCAGAGGATTAGACTCACCGGCGATCTTGGCGATGGCGTTGATGATGTCGTCAAACACTGCGGGTCAGAGAGAGGACGAAGTGTTAAAACATAAAACATCTAAACAACAACAACAAAAAAGAAACAAGGACCCAGTTCTGAACAATTAAAACTGACCTTGTCCTGAAATGTCGATGGTGGACGTGTCCTTTCCTCTGTCGTCTCCCAGCACGGCCTTGAACACACCCTGATCCTTCCTGGAGAACTGAGAGAACCAACGAAGAAGAACATATTAAACACTTTACACACATTATATATCAGATGTATTTCATGATACGTCGTCACACGTTCTGTTTTCTTTCACTTGTCTTGATGCAGTTGCACTGATGAACTGATACGTGGACATGGACAGGTCGTTACCAGAGGGAGGGGCAGGGCGCAGGCTCCTGACATGACGTTGGGTGGAGTCTCTGGGACAATCTCATCATCCTCTTTGTACCAGTGGAAAGTCGTCTCCTTCTTCACATTGGCCACCTGACAGAGACACAAGAGACGCCTGAAGATGAACCTTCAAACCACAAGTTCAGCTTCATCAATAAATCGACTTCACGCTGATTAAAATGAAACCGAGTCTGGAGCGTGCGTTGGTGTTTACCTTGCAGGTGAGCAGGACAGTACAATCCTCAGTGACAGTGAAGTACAGATACTCAGAGAAATGAGGACCTGGAATCAGATAAATGTAAACATTCACCTCCTGAAGCGAACAGCAGCCAGAGGACAGAAGGAGACGACGCTCATTCATGTTTACTCAGCGCTGGTACCTTGTTTCCTGATGTGCTCCTTCCTCTGGAACTCGGCCTCCTTCAGAGCTGCTTTAAACACTAGAACGGCATAAAACACCAGAGTCGCTCGGTCACTATGGAACGTCTTTACTGTGTGTGTGTGTGTGTGTGTGTGTTTTATTACTATTGTCTGAGGTTTATTTAGCTGTGAGCAAATGATACACTAAAACTTAATCATTGTCTTTCACAGACTTTGTGAGCATGTGATGTGTTGGTGATACGATGGTGATGTGATGGTGATACGATGGTGATGTGATGGTGATGTGATGGTGATGTGTTGGTGATGTGTTGGTGATGTGATGGTGATGTGATGGTGATGTGTTGGTGATGTGATGGTGATGTGATGGTGATGTGTTGGTGATACGATGGTGATGTGTTGGTGATGTGATGGTGATACGATGGTGATGTGATGGTGATGTGATGGTGATGTGATAGTGATGTAATGATGAGGTGATGGTGATGTGATGGTGATGTGTTGGTGATGTGTTGGTGATGCGATGGTGATGTAATGATGATGTGATGGTGATGTGATGGTGGTGTGATGGTGATGTAATGATGAGGTGATGGTGATGTGTTGGTGATGTGTTGGTGATGTGATGGTGATGTGATGGTGATGTGATGGTAGTGTGCAGTCTCACCATCTCCCACCAGCACCAGGGAGCTCTGGGCCTTAGCTTTGCCGTCGTGGATCTGGACGGTGTACGTGCCCTCGTCGGCTCTGGTGAAATGATCCACCGTCATCTGGATGATTCCTGTGGCCACGTCGTGACTGATCTTGTGACCCTGAGAGCAAAACAAAAGAACAGAGGTCTGCTTTTACAATCTGTTTGTTAAATGTTTATTGTATCCATGGTGACAAAGGTCACAGAGAAGCTGAATATCCAACAACATACTGCACAGTGAACCTTCAGTGCTCTGCTGTTTAACAGTCTTATGATCACCTTGAGACTTTTATTCTGAAGGAGACTTAGGGGTTAAAAAACATTCGAGCTGACTGTCGGATGGGATGATGTGTGTAATTATGTAAGTGTGTGTGTGTGTGTGTGTTTGTTTGGTTTCGTTGACAACGAGCGAACTCGTGACCTCTCAGAGTTAATCAGACAACTCAAACACAGCAGGAGAAATGAACCTGAGGGAGGAGATGAGGAAACTCACCACATATCAGCGCCTCCGGGCCTCAAGTTTAACACTGTGTGGTGCCAGGACAGTTATTCATAGGTGAATGAACACAACAGGACACACACACAGTTACCTCTCCACTGGTGACCTCCTTGTCGTTGACGATGAACCTGTAGGACACGGCGGGTGACACTTTGACGGCCTGCAGCCAGAAGCGGACGTGACCCTTCTCCAGGATCTCGTAGTTGAGGCCGTGTTTCAGAGGAATAACTGAACACAAGAGACGAGAGAACAGTGAGATCCTGAGGACACAAGACGGTGCAGAGAGGAAAACATTTGATATTTGTAATTTGACTCACTCGGGTTTCTGATGGCGTGGCTCAGCTCCAGCATGGTGTTCAGGGCTGCAGGACAGAGCCAAGACAACATGAGCACAGACAGACAGACAAACACCAACAGACTGAAACTGACTGGGTTTTCAATTCTGACTTTTTTTGTTTCGCGGTTTTCTACTTTGACCTCTGTGACCTACCGTCCTCGGTCAGCGTGTGGCTGCCAGAGACTCCATCTGTGTCGGTGACGATCACAGAGTACCGGCCCAGATCGTCCTTATCGGGGTTGGTGAAGGTCAACCTGGAGCTGTGAGAGATCAGAGAGGTGCGGGTTTGGATCACTGACCATGATTTTTATGATCCAGAGGAACCAGTTCAGCGTCTGGAGCTGCAGCTTTGTATCTACGAGTTCCTCTGAGCCTCACAACAACAACAGCAGCAACACTGATTATAAGTTGTTTTCTCTGCCTGCAGCGCGTGTTGATGTGTTGGAAACAGCGAGCTTACGTTCTGCCGTGTGCTGTCACGGCGACCCTGGGGCAGTCGCCGATGGGTTTGTAGTTCTTGGACCAGACGAACTTGGACGTCTCACAGATCTCGCAGGCCTCCAGAGACAGGTAGATGTCCCCGGTCTCCTCGTCCACGCCGGCCTCGATCTCCTTGGTGCCTGTCGACGCAAACAACGCGAGACACAGTGTGTAAATATCTGTTGTTTCTCAGTGCGTCTGTGGTTTGGTGGGTTTGGATCAGGTCCATCAGTCATGTGATCAGCGTGTGGTTAACGTCGTTACCTGGCAGAGCTTTGGCGCAGACAGGCTCCGACAACTGGGAGGCTTTTCCGATGCCGCTTGCGTTGACGGCACGGACTCTGAACACGTAGGACTGGCCCTCCTCCAGATTCTTCACCTGCAGGTTGCCATGGGAACATTGTAACATGAAGCTGACGGGTTATTGATCAGAAGTCACACAGTACATTAATGCATCCACAGTCAGGGTCCCACCTGCAGGTAGCGGTGGTTCACAGCCTCCTCGTTCAGAGTGACAAACTCCGTCGAGCCCTTCTTGGCCATGTCCACAAAGTATCCGGTGACGGCGCTCGCTCCGGTGTAGACGGGAGCCTTCCACAGCAAGACCAGGGAGTGACTTCTGACCTCACTGAAGCTCAGGTCGTAGGCCGGGCCTGATGGAGAGACAAACAAAAACCACACATGAGCAGGACTGAAGAGACGAGACCATCAGTCTGCCAGTTAAAGCTTCACAACAATCTGAAGAAGAGGACGCAGAGGTGGAGCAGCTGACTGGTGTCTTACCGGGCTCCTCCATGGTCCAGGCCACACACTTCATGGGAGCGCTGGGAGCTGATGGCAGCCCGATGCCGGCCATGTTCCCAGCCTGGACCCTGAACTCGTAGAAGGTTCCTTCGGTCAGATTGTCGACCTGAAGAAACAGAGGAAAGTGTCGTGGTGTTTTTATTTACGTTTCACTGTCTTCGCTTTCTTTCTTTCTTTCTTTTTTTTTAAATCCGTCTTCACTCACGGTGCAGACTCTCTCCTTGACGGCCGACAGGTTGACCTCCTTCCACAGGTGAGTGTCGGCGTCACGCTTGTCGATGTAGTAGGCGTTGACCTTGGAGCCGCCGCAGTGTTTGGGACTCTTCCAGGCCAGGGTCATGGAGGAGCCGTCACAGCTCAGCATGGTGATGCCGAAGGGAGCGCTGGGAGTGGCTGAGAGGAGCAGAGAGGAGCAGAGAGGAGCAGAGAGGAGCAGAGAGGAGCAGAGACTCCGATTAACTTCACTTCACTTCATTATTGTGTTAGAAAATAAGCCTGGGGTTGATTATTGAAGGGAACTGAGAGCTGTGGTCAGTAAAATTGCTTTTACCTGGTGCAGGTGATCGATTGATTTATTTGCTTAGCGTATCAATGAACTTCAGTATAGACACTCTGTAAATATGTCGGAGTTAGCATGTCTGCTAATTTGCATCTGTTGTCCCTTTCAGGTAACAGTTAATAAAACAATACAACACACTCAGTGACTGTGTGAAGGGTCCTGTTCATCTGAATGGATAAAGTGCAGAGAAACACACAACACGTGGCAGTGATGCTGTGTTACTATAGTAACAATAACAATGTGCAAAACTGTGAATAAACGTGAAGTGGAGGAGGAGGTGACGACAGGAGGGAGGGGTCAGTACAGTGATGTAACACCTACCGTACTCCGCCCCCTTCCCTGGACGTATGAGAGAGAGATTTATTTACACTGCTGATTGTTTCTGTTTCGACTCTAATCAATAAAAACAACCAGAGGTCTAACTGTGTCGTCGTGGTCGTGGTCGTGGTCGTACCGAGCGCCGGCTCCACGGAGATCGGACTCGACTCCTGGGACTCGTCGCTGAGGCCGAAGATGTTGACGGCCTGGACACGGAAGACGTAGGTCTCTCCTGGGATCAGACCGTGGACGACGAACCTGAGACACACGGTCAGTCAGACAGACAGTCAGTTCACAACAACAACAACATCAACATGAAGAGGTGCTTTTGTGTCTTTACTGAGGTTTTTTACCGACACAGAACACAGGTTGAACATCTTCACAAGTATACATCATATGTTTCCAACATCTGTCCTGACAGCTGGACTCTGGACTCTGGACTCTGGACTCTGGACTCGTACCTGGTGTGTCTGAAGGGTTTGTGGTTGCAGGGGAACCAGTCCTTGGAGCCGACAGCGCGGCCGTCGATGTAGTATCCCATGAGGTGATTGAGATGTTTGGGAGGTTCCCACTGCACAAACACAGAGGACTTGGTGTTCCTGGTGGCCACGACATGACCAGGAGCTGAGGGGACGCCTGAGGACACCCAGGGACAAGAGGAGGGTTATCGATCACCAATCAATCAATCAATCCAGAAACATCTTTATAAGGTGAGAGTTTACACATTCTGTTCTGGTTCAGCAGTTGTTGTTTGACTCCAGCTTCATTGTAGGTCAAAGATCAACGAGTGACTTTTAATTTGACACAAAATCTGATCATGTGAAGAACAAACACTTGACTCTCTCGTCTTTGTGATTCCTGTCCACACTCCTCCTCACAGAACGGAAATAATCACAATGAGCTGTGAAAGTACAGCTTTGAATGAACATGCAACAGTTAAAGGTGCAGGTGATTTCTATGACTTTTGAACACACACTGTGTTGATCACAACATTTTCACTGAGGTTCAACAAAACACAAATTTTTCCTGTGCGTGCTTGTAGTTGGAAAGCACACACACACGGACAGACACACACTCAGACACAAACACACAGACACAAACACACACACAGACACACACTCAGTGGCAGAGTGCAGTGATGTGAGCTGCTACAGCAGAGCGAGTCAGTCTACAGACTGTACGTACCGACCGGCAGCTCAACACCTGCAAAGACACATCGACTGCCTTTGAACAAAAAGTCAATTTTTACATTTCATGTCTTTGTGTTTGCAGAAAAAAATAATATTTGAATTCATTAACTGAAAGTCGGGGGGGGTGGGTATAAAGATATATTTCCTGTTTCAACATCTCCTCCAGGTTCATTGAAGCTTTTCTTTTTGTTATGTTGTTGAAGGCCGAGTTAAGTCCTGTTTTACATCTTATTTTGAAATATGATCTTCATTTGACACTCCAGACAAACATCACATAAGCTTTTGATCATTGTCACAGTCAGATGTGACTCACTGCTCATTACAAAGTAAATATCGATAAATAAAAACCTGTGTTTGTACATCTGTGTGTGTGCAGTATGTAGGACAGTGACCCTGGCCCTTACCGTCCTGATCGACCTTTTGGATGGGCTCCGAGGGCGCCGAGGCCTCGCTGGAGCCGTACATGTTCTCTGAAAACACTCTGAACTGGTACTTTTTTCCGTCTTGCAAATCAAAAACCGGGTAACGTGGGGAGTGCAGTTTGACAGCTGTGTTGATCCGCTGCCACGCTCCAGTGCCTGCTATGCACTGTGGGAGAGTCGGAGGGGGGAGTGAGAAGGAAGAGCGATCTGCAATGACCTCATCAATGTAGCATGAAGACAAAGAGCAGGTTTCAGGTTGGACGTGTGTGATGTTGCATCGTTGGAGCTCACGACGGTTTCACTTTGATCAGACAGAGCTGATGTTGTTCTTTCAAAATAAAAGAATCTGATTGTCAACCTCTCCTGCACGATGTTTAAACTTTTCATTATTCTCATTGTTTATATACATAATATGCAAATAAACTAAACTCATCTAATGTGAGCGTCCCTGTTGTCATGCTCACATTTAGCACTATTAGAATAATTGGAGCCCCAGCGATGCAGATACAGGTTCATGTGTTACACCACAAAAAGCACATTTAACCTCTTAAACTACAGGCGACTGCATCTTTACAATCAGGTTCAGAAATGCATCTAAAGACAAACTGAACTTTCATGTGCAGTCGCTGCAGTGACTCAGTGTTGGATCAAAGGATCATTTAAAGGGAAATCAAGGCAGTTTCAGAGGTTAATGTGTTGTTCTTTCAACTATAAAGAACTACATTGATGGAAGTGGGCGGAGCTGGAGCGTCTCACACACCTTCTCGATGAGGTACCACAGCGGAGCCCGTCCGCGGGGGCGGGGCGGAGTCCAGCTCAGCACCACGTATGATTTGAAAACCTCCGACGCGTGCACGTCGGTGGGCTCTCCCGGGATCGTAACGTCGCCTAGACCAGGAGTGAACGGTGTGGGGGCATCAAGGAGAAACAGAAGCAGCTGCTGCACAAGTCCCACATCACTACCTCACTGATACAGTCACCTCTGATTGGTCGACAGCTGCAGTTTATCCAGACTCCTTCTAAGGTGAACTGACCTGCAGTATTTTCTGATTTGAGTTTTCTTCTTCTACTACAGTGTGTCCTGTCTGTTTTCATCAGGATCACTGCACAGTTTCAGCAGCTGAGGTCCTAAATCCTTATTTTAGTTTAATATCTTGTTTCAGCTTTTTAAAGAGAAAGATTAAAACAACAACAACAACAACGTGGATCCTACAGAGTCACTTCACAGCTCTGAGCAGCTGCAGCTCAGTTGTGTAAAATGTGGGACTTCTACAACGGCCTCGTGTGTCAAAACCGTACAAACGCGAATGAGCTTCAACGTTATTTTTTAGTCTTTGCATTAGTTTTCGTGTCACAGTGAAAAAGGCCAAACTACACACGCTGTGGAGGGAGAGGAAAACACTCTGAGTGGATTATAGATGAGCAAAAATTAAAAAACGCTTTATTGCGTTTATTAGAGCGTGAATGGAGGAGCTGCAGTTAGACAGATGGGATGGAGGGGAGGGAACGGTTCGTAGCGTTACATCCAGGAAGTTAAGGGGAAATGATGGATTAGTTATGAGTTTATACAGAGCTAATGTTTGTTTTCTATGTGTTTAAGTGTGGTTTGTTTTGATGTGTTTGTGGCGTCACAGTGAAGAGATGATTTTGATGTCAATCTGGGAATTTAAGAGAAAATAATCCAGAATTTCTTGTGTGATGTTTTTCTTTTTCAGACTTACAAGTTTGATCTTTGTTCGTTGATATTTTTGCTGTTTTCCATTCAGTTACTTCAGTAAAAGTAGAAACTGTGGGGACATTTTTGTTTCCTGCTGCATTAAGGCTGTTCAGATTAAGGGCTGTTGTTAGTGTTCAGTCTGCGTGAGATCAACAGGAAGTGGTTTAAAGGATTAACAGCCGATATCTGACCCCAGATCAGTGTCTGAGTCACTACTGTACCTTCCAGATCATCCTCCTTCACCACTATGTCGTATTTCCCTTCGATTTTAATCACTGTTTCAGGAGACGACAACAACAACAACAACGACAACAACAACAACAACAACAACAGATCCGTTAGAAATCACCCATCTCCTCGCCGCCGTCTCTCTCTGTATTTACCTTCCTCGGTACCTTGCAGCCTCTCATTCTCAACGGCGTCCATCGCCATCACTTTGTCCGACTTGCGGGACGGCCTGCTGATGCCGGCGCTGTTCACGGCCCGCACCCGGAAGTGGTAGGAGTGGCCCATGGTCAGGCCGTGGACTGGGTATTTACACACCTTCACTGGGGCGTCGTTGCACTGGACCCAGGTGTCGCTACCGGCTTCACACCTGCACACGAGGAGGCAGCAGGTGGACAACACGTCGACAATATGTTGAATTAATACAAGGTTCTGTTTGTTTTTGTTTGTGTTTATATCTCATCCACTCTGTACTTTAACCACGTCACCAGTTCATGTCTGTGTGGATATTCACACTGACCTGTCATCAGTGCTACGTTTGAACTAAAGTATTGATCGCTGCAGTTTTAAACCCGTCTCAGTCATGTTCACGTTCATGTGCCGACTCCTCGGACTATTTAAAGAAAAGACTGACCGATCCACAAAGTATCCGGTGATTGGCGCCTCGTTGACGGTGTTGGGTGGTTTCCAGGCAACCAGGACGTAGTCGGAGTTGATGTCGTACGCCTTCACGCTCATCGGTGCACCAGGGGCCCCGGCTGCAGAGGGAGCGGCATCTGAGGAGCCGACGGGACAAAAGATGGAGGTGAAGAAGGAATCAAATGATCTAAAGACATAAACATATGGTAGTGAAGAGAATCTGTTTCCTTCTGTTGTGTTTTCCTGATCTTTTACAAAACGTCCAAAACTTGAGACGAAGGCCTCTGCGCTCAGCAGGGACACTTGGCGCTGTGCTGTGTCGTGTTGAGGCACATTCAGTGATCAGGTTTGGTGAGAACTGACTGAGCTCAGATCAGTTTAATGAGTCTGTGCTGCTGCTGCTGCTGCTGCAGATGTGACCTTTAAAAAAGGAGCTGAGATTTGGCTCGAGTCCTAAAAGCTCGACTCACACAGCCGTTACAAAGAGCCACCGGGATTAATGACGGAGGTGGAGGCAGGGAGGGGGTGTGGCTAAAATATTATTACCATCATCATCACTGGTCCTTTCAAACAAAAAAAAAAGATTTCTACATTTTATTGGTTTTATCACTGAACAAAACATCTGTTGGACCAGATGTTGCTAAAAGCTCATTTTGACTTTATCAGATTAAATCAAGTGTTGAAACTGTGACGTTTTGAGCGTCTGCAGGTGGAGCTCTCTGACTGAGCCCTGCTCATCATCATCATCATCATCATCATCATCATCATCGCCCCCTCTGCTCATCTAATCTTAATTAAATACCTTGATATTATTTTGAAAGCACCTGGTCACATGACTGATTGCGCTCTGATGTGGGTCTTCCCTTGTCTGCTGCGTTAGCATTAGCCTCATTAGCAGCGGACTGTGCCTGCTCATATGAACCTTAATGTTTTTATTTTTGTAGTTTTCACTGTGTCATGTGGTTTTATGATGTCATCAGCGGGAGAGGGGGAAAATAAAACGTGGCCTCCTGTTGGACAGGTGGAGCTGCACCACCTGTGAAAATCACATCAATGTGTCTAAACTTAGAGAGGTGTGTGTCCGACCTGAGACGAACAGGTAAGCGCTGTGCTCGGCGGTGCCGTCCTTGGTGAAGATGCGGAGGGTGTAGAGGCCCTCGTCATCCTTGGCCAGGTGGGGCAGCGTCAGACGGGCGGCGCCTCTGCCCACCTTCATCTCCACCAGCTTACTTGGTTTCAGCAGTTTATCTACAGAGGGAGCAGTGAGTTTGTCAGCCATGTTTGTCTGTGACATAACACACACACACACACACAGGAGGAGTGGACGGATAAACGAACGTCTCACCGTCTCTGTACCACTGGGCGATGGGTGGGACGTTGGGCAGGTCGGGCACCACCACCATGGTGGACACCAGGCTGATGGAGCCGCCCTCCACGCCGAAGGAGACCGAGAAGCGGTCGAGCAGGGAGACCTCCAGCTTGCTGGGGTGGATCTCAGTCAGGTGGGGCACTGGACAACAACAAGTACACCTTACTTTGAAAATCTTGATGACAGATCATGACACCGTGCGTCTTAGACTTTGTATTTTAGCTTCATTTTTAACACTAATTAAAGCTTCTGTGCTGTTATTTAATCGTCATTGTTCCACCTCCTGAACACTTTGCTGCTCAGAAGCTGTGATCACATGTTCCTGTTGTTTTTCCACCGTCTGGCTCTTTAACAGCTCCTCACAATACTTTCCACTGCTTATCAGGCCTCTCACATGCAGCGACGCCAGCAGCCAAATGATCCCATGTGATGCTGCTGGTTCGTGTGTGAGGCTGGGCCTGACTCCAACCAAAAACACCCCCCCCCCCCACCATCACCACCACCTCCTCCACCCTCAGTTAGGTCCTCTCACCTAGTCCGAGCTGGCAGGACTCCCCGGCTCCTGAAGGTCCTGAGCAGAAAATAATTCATGATCACACAGAGGGAAACATGATGATGGTGGATGAACTGTGTGAAGGAAGAACTGACTGACTGACAGACAGACAGACTGACTGACTGACTGACTGACTGTCTGACTGTCTGACTGACCGACAGAGGGACTGAGTGACTGAGTGACTGACTGACAGACTGACTGACTGACTGTCTGACTGACTGTCTGACTGTCTGACTGTCTGACTGACTGTCTGCCTGACAGACTGACTAACTAACTGACTGTCTGACAGACTGACAGACAGACTGTCTGACTGACTGACTGACTGTCTGACTGTCTGACTGACTGACAGAGGGACTGAGTGACTGAGTGACTGACTGACTGACAGACTGACTGACAGACAGACTGACGGACTGACTGACTGAGTGAGTGACTGACTGACTGACAGACTGACTGTCTGACTGACAGACAGACTGACTGACTGACTGACTGACTGACTGACTGACTGACTGACAGACTGACGGACTGACTGTCTGAATGACTGACTGTCTGACTGACTGACAGACTGACTAACTAACTGACTGACTGACTGACTAACTAACTGACTGTCTGACTGACTGACTGACTAACTAACTGACTGTCTGACTGACTGACTGACAGACTGACTGACTGACTAACTGACTGACTGACTGACTGACTGACTGACTGACTGACTGACTAACTGACTGACTGACTGACTGACTGACTGACTGTCTGACTGACTGACTAACTAACTGACTGTCTGTCTGACTGACTGACAGACTGACTGACTGTCTGACTGTCTGACTGACTGACTGACTGACAGAGGGACTTACTCTTCACAGTGACCGTGGCCTTGCTGGTGGCCGTCCCGTGCTGGTTGGTGGCCACAGCACTGTACTCAGCAGTGTCACTCACCACACACCTGCAGCAGCACAAACACTGGGATTAAACAGGTTTCAACAATCCAGATGTGGCACAGCTGCTTATTTAAGACTTTTGTTTTTAACACAAAGAAATGAACAGAATTTCAGAACTACAGATTTCCATATTTCAGGTCTTTTCAAGTCAGATTTTTCCAACAACAACAAAACAGACTCAGTTTCTTTCGTTGATAGCTTTGAGCCATAAGAACCAAGAACCTATTTCTGATCCAACTCGTGTTGTTTCGTCTCCTGTGTATGTGACTGTTTCATTTGCTCTGTTTTCAGTTGACAACCTCTTGATTTCGTTGTACTGTGTGTATGATGACCACATGTCAGGGTCACTGCAGGAGGGAAAGTGTGATTTTTACAGGCTGAACGGAGGCCGTTTTAAACGCGGGGTTATTACTGTGATAACTGAGTGGAAACGACCTCCATCAGTCTCTCGTCTGTGTTTTATACCTCAGTTTCAGTTTTTTACGAGTGGAGGAGAGACAATGAAGACAAACTTGAATCTCCACCTTGTCACTGCATCACTCAGTCTAGTTTCACGTTACATCAGTTTATCTCGTCTTACAAAGTTCAGAACAGCGAGTGCATGTTGGAAAAGGTCACGTTAATGTTTGATGACCTAAAACCTAGATCAGGTCTTTCTTCTTTTGTCCAACTGAACGTATAAACCAAATCTGCACTGTACAGCGATATCACATTCACAAGGCCGCAGCCTCGACCTTTGACCCCTGAGGTCTAAACTGTCCACCCCTTCGACTCTTTGTGAATGTCTGTGCCCAATTTCAAGGATTTGTGTCAAACTGCTACTGAGACATCGTGTCCAGGAGAATGATGACCCTGGAAACAACATGGCTGCCGCTCTCAGGCTTTTAACATGTGGCTGATAAAACAGCCTCTCTCCTCTGTTAATGAGGCGATCTGTCAGTGTTAAAGTTGGGAGGAGAAAAGGGATTTTGCAGCGTCCCCACGCGCCCAGCGGTCGTTAACATCACATCCACACATTCAACTTGTCAGACAAGAAAGAAAGAGAAAGAGAGAGAGATCTGAGCTGGAGAGGAGAGAAGCAGCTGAAGACTGAGCTAAACTTAAAGTCCTGTCAGTGTCAGTGTGTGAGCAGCTGAGCTCCTTCTCTCCTCAACAACAACACCTCAGTGTCTCCAAGGTCAGGACAGTGAACGCCTCCTCCTCCACCTCCTCCTCATTTTTTTTTAAAGAAGTGACCTCAGTGACAAGACGAAGGCAACCGAAGAGGAGTCCGAGTCCCAGGGTGAGAATAGAAGGAAGAAATGTGACCTTCACCCTGGACCGAACTATTTTAACTGTGATGCATTTCCTCAGCAGTGGGTGGGGTGTGTGTGTGTGTGTGTGTGTGTGTGTGTGTGGGTGGGGGGGGGGGGGGGGGGGGCATGAACTCTGCAGTCTGTGCTCTCCTCCTTCTGCTGCACTTTGACTGGGAAAAGTCATAATTTAGACAAAGTTAGGAGCATTGACGTCACCGGCTCTGATTTGATTGTAATGACGACAGAGGATATTCGGGGGGGGGGGGGGGTCAAGGCAAAGGAGAGGAGAGAGAGAGAGAGAAGAGAGAGAGAGAGAGACAGAGAGAGAGAGAGAGAGCAGTGGGAGGAATTTGTGGCTCGAATGACGCAAAGGTCAGCACTTCAACACGAACAGCTGAGGAGTCTTGAGGACGACGAACAGGCAGCAGGCTGGGACCCCCCCCCTTCACCTAACAACCCTCCTCTCCCTCTGCTCCACAGTCTATCTGTCTCCTACCTGACATCAAAATTAAGATAAAGTGGCAAAAGATTTGACATTTATAAGATTCACCCTCTGACTTTGATTTCCCTCTCTTCTCCACCACACGTTCCTTCACGTTCAGACTCCGTGCTTCCTGTGCACTGATGCATCTGTTGCTCCACATGGCAGCAGACAGAAGCAGGAGGCCGTGTCAAACATGGTGCATGAACAGAGCTGGATGTGGAATGAATGTGTAGGTGCAGCGAGTGAAGCCCGAGGTTGGACAATTTCTCTGACTTATCTTCACTCAGGAGCCTTGAGCCATCTGTAAGTCTGGTATCTGCTTATTTTAATGAACTTATGGTTTCCAGAAGTCCGCTGACATTTTCTTGCCACTGGCTAATTAACCACAGCAGTGTGTAACGTTCATATTTAAGCATATTTATAAATTTATAATGCTTCCACAAGGTCTAATGTAGCAAGAAATTGCAACCAAGCATTAGTTAAGCGTTATTAAAAGCTTCATGTGTTCATTGATACCAATGCTTAACTCTAAATCAATTCCATGTGACCTTTGTAGAAACCCCTCACATCAAACATCTGTCAGTGCAGAGGTGTAGGACTCAGACGTACCTGCTTATGATCAAACTGTGGACTCCATACTTGTTTTCAATCTTGTACTTTCCAGGGGCGTTCAGCGGGTCGACCGGCATTCCTCCTTTATACCTGCGGATGGACAGCAGAACAAAACAAAACTTCAGTCATTCATTAGTGCAGAGATACATGACTCTCTGGAGACAAATGTGCTGGGTACTTAAATAGCATTATATATTTACAAGGTGCCGACAGCTGGCAGGGTTTGTTCAACATTGTATGGCGGTACCGCAAGGATTAAAGGAATGCTAACAATGCTAACAAGTGTTTTTCGGGAGAGGATCGATTGTAAATTTGCTCCCTGCATTAGTAAAAAACCACCAAGATTAACATCAACATGTGAAGACACACTGAAGCCTGAGAGGGCAAATTAAAGTTTAAGTAAAATAATTAAACATTACAACACATCGTAGGAGGCAGAAACAGATGCATCGTCCTCTCTCTGCATCTGCTGCTGCAGGTTTTATGTCAAAAAAACTGATTCAGATGTGACTCAGACATGTTTAAAGGCAAACTCCAGTAGGATGTGATTGCTCTGACCATTTGACGATGGGCCTCGGGTGTCCCTCCACGGTGCAGAAGAGTTTGACGGGGGTCTTCTCCCACACGGTGTGGGGCCTCAGGGCCACCAGAAAGTCCGGCATCTTGGGGATGTCATCCAACAGTTCCCCCTCCTGGTCATCATGCCCCTAACCTGGAGAGAGTCGGCTGCATCATGTGGATGTAAACATGTTTTTTTTGTTTTTTGTTTTAACATGTTAAATTGCAGCCTCTAGGATTCATTGACTGTCCTGTGTAAGTCGTAAGAGCTGTGTTCACCTTGAACATAGTTGGGAATAATTATACGAACAAATAGCAATAAAGCAGTTAGATCTTTCTACAAATCCAACAAGAAGAGTTTGGGTGTCTATCTGTAATGTATTTACCATGTAGAGTTAATACCCAGACAAATGGTTTCTATGAAAAGACGACATCATTATAACAGCATGTTGTCATCATCATTTCCCAGATGACATCCTGTCAACAATCTGCTCAGATCAGCGAGGTGAAGTCAGCAGGCAGCACTTAGCTCTGCTGTCAGATTTTAACCTCAGCATCTTCGTTCATATTTACAGCACCATTCAGAACAGGGCCGCCAATAGGCAATTCTTAAACCTTGAAGAGCTGTTTTAGATTTAGGTCAAAGTTTAGATGCATCAGAGCGGCTTCAGACGATCTGAGAGGTCTAGAGGTTTCATGTCTTTAAAAAGCATTAACTGCTCAAAGATCAATGCTCATTTGATTAATGCTCTGTAAGTCTTAAGGGAATCCAAAGGGTAAATAAAGAATCTGAAAAGTTCTACTGTCTTAAAGCTTCAGTCCAGTGTGTCAGCTGAACCAAACTGTCCTGATGAAAGAGAAACGTACAGTCGAGTATCGTCTGCATATTCTGAGATATAAAATGTTCTGTACACAATACTGAATGATGACCACCTGCTGTGATGCTGCACTGAGGATGGTAAATGAACACTGTGTTAAATTAAGTCAACTAATTACATAAATTTAATTCATTTTCCAAATAAACAAACTTTGTTTAGTGTCAGTTTGTATAAAACGATCAGTAATAAACTACAACATCCACAGTGTGAAGTGTTGTCCACTTGACTTCTCACCTCTCTCTGGATCTCCAGACTGTCCACTTGAGCCTTAGTAGCCATCCTCATCCTGTGAAGCTCCTCCTGAATAACAGCCAGTCCTTTTCCAACATTAGCAGACACTCTCTGATACTCCTCAGTCTCCTCAGCAGTCCTAATGACACATAAACCACATTAATCTACCACTAATCTTGGAATCAGCAAGTTAAACAAACAGGATTAAGACACTTGACTTCAGAGACGCAGGGTGGCAGCCAGAAGTTAGTTATAAATATTTCATTGTGAACACCACCTGAACTTTCCACCTGGAGCTTAATTGACTGCTGCTTTTGTCTTTACTCTGCACTAACTTAATTAACGAGGCTGATGCACTCTGGGATTTCTATTTCTTCTCCATCTCACCGTTTAATGTCGAGCAAATCGAGCCCGATACTTTGGATAAAACTGAACTTGGAGGCAGAGAATTAACCCTATGTGTCTGATTAGCGATCACTTTGTTGCACCACAAATGCAAAAGTGTAAATCATCACTTCCTGAGTGTTAATGTAGAAGCTCAGCAGTCTGTTGAACAATCTGGAGATCGGGACGCCAAAGTGACATCAGCTCTACAAGTCCTATACACCAACACTGGACAAGTCTAAATAATTGTCAATGAATAATTAACTAGTAGGACTGGAGGAATGTGCTGTCTTTGACTGTGGTTAGCTTTCAGACACTGCGGTGGTTTAGTATAACCTTACGCCTAAAATAGCCTGACATATGACAGCAGTCAAACTCACCTCTCCCGGAACACCGGTATGATATAGCCTGGTTCCGCCATAGCCTCTGTGGCCCGGGCCTGTACGTGGCTCACCGATTTAGAGCTTGATTTCCTGCAAAGGGGGATGAGTCCATCGTTATGAAAACAGCCATTAAATATAAATGAAAACAACCATTGCCTTTTGGGGGTTTTAGTTTTGCAGAAGCAGCTGCAAAGGCACAAAATGGCACCAAATATGTTAATCTTTAAGCCTCTTTCTGCGGATTCTTCTGCACCTGTTGTTAGATCATTTCACTCCATTGAATTCTTAATATAATGCAATCCTATTGTATTTATCATAGTTATTACTACATAAACTCGTTTGGTTCACAGAGGGCAAAAACTTCCATGGGTCTACATTAAAACCATTGTGAAAAGATTTGACGATGGTTAGTGTCTGATACAGCTCAAGATTTGATCCAGTTGTTGCCTCCATTTGAGTTTTTCTCCAATGAATCTGATGGAAAACTGAGCGTCCAGTACTGAGATGTAGGTCAGGTTCATGGGAGTGGCATGTGGCCTCTGACATCAGGACAACATGGCCGCCTGCTACAGGATGACCTGGCAATCAGAACTTGTGGGGGCTCAGATCTGGGACTTGAGGTTCTTTTAAGTTTATCGCATTGCTAGTGGCGATAAAGCTATCAGATATCAAAGTCAGCAAACAGTGTAACTGTAGCTTGGCAGAGCTGGACGTAGAGACGTTTAAAGTGCATGTAAAGTTTTAGAAGATTGTCTGTTGAGACTGGAACATCAACACAAAGCATAATCGGCTGGCTGAAGCTGCAGAGCATGAAGAGCAACATCACCTTCTGGCGTCCTGACCTGGAGCTGCAGAGCGAAAATGAGCTGTTAAAACTACAACACTGTTCACACACACGCACACACAGAGGATGTGTTCTTGTGTTATTTTGGATCTTCTATCTTCTCCAAACAACTGAACATGCAGGAACTCTTTATTTCCTGCTCACCTTAACTTTACCACTCACCCTATAGAAAGAGATACACCACATATGGACCACATCCATTTATCAGATATGAAGGTAACAACATGAGTCTGGATCTTTTCTTTAGGCACAAACTCTGTTTCATCTCAAACTTGAGATGAAACGACGAAGAATAAAATGGACACATCAGCTCTGATATCTGTTAGAAACTGTCCCACAGTTTGTTGAGCTGTTGGACCCAGTTTTAATTCACTGCTCTTCAAACCCTAAAGTCCTTTAGCAGCTGAATGAATTTAGAGATCTCATAGTTCTGATCTGATCATGAAGATCTGGCCTCGCTAACCCTAGAACGTGACATCAGGAGACACATGGACAGACAGTTGGAAGCAAACACGTACAGTAAGCAGCAGGAGGATGGATCAGCGCCTACTGCCCGATACGCAACGGCGTCTACAGGGCCAAGCAGTGAAAGCTGTAGCCTCTAAAGCAGCAGGTGAACGGTACCGACACCTCCGTACCTTTCTGAATGCTGCTTGACAGCATGTTTAGTGTGATGATACGCATAATCACTTTTGACGTGGCTCACATGCTTCTTCATATGCCAGTGTATGTCTTTGGAGGCCATGACAGGAACACTTCAAGGAGACCTGGCCAAGAGCACCGAGGGGGGGAGGAAGGGAGGGTGGGTAGGGTGAGGGTGGGTGAGGAGGGGGAGACCAAACTTATGTTAGCCCTGTTAGCAATGCTAATAGAAGTCTTTCCTTTACCAATACAGCTACTGTGGCTGTTGGGAAGTCTTCATCACAATCACACCTCTGTTCATGCAGTTCAATCTACTGTTGCTCTTCTTGAGAATAACATGTGGTTGTATTCATATTAAATAACAATAAATTAAGACACGTAACCATTTCTAATGCATTAACATTCAAAGAACTCCTAAGATCTTACAGTCCAACACTGAGGAGACATCAGGATGGCTCCAACATACTGCCAGAGCTCAGCACTTCAAAATGTTTCACCTTACAGCCTCACACAGCTCAGCTATGAATAGCTTGCAGCAGTCTGCTGCCTCTTCCATGATTGGAGTAATGAAGGAAACCAAGTCATTACCGGCAGTGCACAGACTGAACACTATTTCATTAAAACCCATCATGTAGGAAATGGGACTGATCGGACTGTGCAGGCTGTTTTAAAGGAAACTTCTACAAGCAGCTGTCGGATCCAGACCTCGGACCGATTACACACTTCCCTCCTGTATAATCTGTTATTTCAACACCACAACAACATTTGTACCTGGGTCTATTTGCTTGACACAAATTGGGAAAAGAAGGTCAGCCACCCCTTAATGCCCTGGTATGTAAGGAAGTAGTGCTCAGGGAGATTACAACAGGCTGCTGCCGACACAGGAGACAGATTATCTACAGCCATTTATTACACCGACACATTTCACTTCTCTCACGCTCGACAGCTGATAACTTCTCCTCCTGCACTTCAGTAATCTAACTATTCCTCTGTAAAAAATCTGGGAGAAAATAAGAAGAAGAGTGACTTACCCCAAGAGATTAAAACAGCGCAAAGCGGTGGCAAACCAGCCTGATGCCGCTTGGGAAGCACTTGCTGATGGTAACAAAAATATTACCCTCTCACAGGAGGAATGCTGATCCCCTTCCTCCCCATGTATGGAGGCACTTAAGACTATATATAGCATTTACCCCCCAAATTTTGCTCTCATTCTGCACTTTGGAGAAGAAGAGTGTGCATCCGTACCTGCAAATTTTATTTAAGTGTTTTGAGGTATGTTTGTTTATGCTTCATGTGCTGCGTTTAGTCAAATTCAACGATGATTTGAAACTTTCAGTGAACGTTGAAGGAAACACTCGAACGTCCGGAAACATTCACGAAGCTTTGATTTTTTTTTGAGCTGGAAATTTTCATGTGACAATACCGTGTTTCCTTTCAGAAATGCTCAAACCAGTGTTAAAGGGCACGTTGCAAGCCTTCAGGTTGTGGACAGGAGGACCTCCTACAGGCCGATGAAGGCATCTCACCTTTAAATATCATGAATATTAGTTCATACAACAGCAGCAAAGATGTTTGGAGATGTTTTTCTGGCAGATCTCGACACTGGAAGCCTTATGAGACCTTTTTAGGTTTCTGGAGACAGTCCGTCCTCCTTGGCTCAACACTTGTGAGCAGCAGTCAGGGCTATTTTTAACAGCAACTCCTCCGCTACAGTGATACCCCCCAATTCTTACTGTACAAGAGCCCCTGCTGCTATTTATACCCACAAGGGTCTATTTAAAAATAAAATAACTGATCTCTACAGAGAAAATGAGATCCTCTTAAGGAGGGCAGAGTCATTGAAACTCTGAGGTGAACCTGTGGCCTTGTGTTTATTGACCGGTCGACACTGAAAAGGTCACGACCCCGTTCAGAGCACACTGGTCCTCAACCTTCTGAACATGTGTTTTCTTCCCTAAAATAAACACATAATCAATTATGAACGTGTAAAAATCTCAAAAAGGTATCACACTCCATCCTTACAGGAGTAGGAGTTAGAAATTTCAGATTTGAGCACCTCCCAGTGGAAGAATCAAGAAAGATGCTTTAGCCACAGAGACGTTGTGACACATCAATACACTCAACATGTGACAGGTGACTGAGGACAGTTTATCCAATATCCAAAGTAAAAGGTATTTTATCTCTGTATTATCACATATGACGTCTTCCACTAGACCAGAGGAGCATTTTTGGACGATCTGAGGGGAACAACAGGACAAACTACAAATGCAAAGGAGATCATGTCAGGTAACTTTAGGAAAGAAAGACTTTCCTGTAAGTGGCTCATCCTACACCAACAGATCACAGTCTGGTTTCTCCACTGAGGTCGTTGTGGTTCCACCTGTACATTTGTACATTTGTCAGCAGATTTTCACAAACTGATCTGACTTGCACCAAACCATGAGTTCGACCTTTCATTCCTCTGAAGCGATGTCTGCATCGTCAACCTTGCTGATATCCAGTTTGGAGTACATTAAAGATGACCAGTGAACTGGTGGAGCAGGATGGTGTTAATCTCTGTTCGATGCTGCCACCTAGTGTCCAAGTACTGGAAGTTCACACGTGGAAAATCTATACTTTTTTTTTTTTTTTTAACTAAAAAGTTGATTGTTCCCTAATTTGGCAATTTAACCAATTAAGATGATTGACTAATTACTAATTATTTTTAATGACGTTAATAATAAAAATGAACTTTTTTTTTTACTACCACATCATTTCAGGATTAAAACAGTGAGTCGATGTTAAATACAACAAAACAAACACGTCCTAATTCACCTGTTCTGTCAGACCCCACCTGCCTCCCGCTCTGACAGTAGGATCACCTGACCTGGCCCCTCCCCCCCCCTCCCCTCACACACACACACACCTGCTCACCTGTCCCACATTCCTTCACCAGCTCCAGCTCGTCCATTACACCTGTGTATTAACACCTGTATCTGTGTCAAGTTCCTTTACAGTTCGCTGTACTTCACCTGACTCCACTTCCACCTGACCTTTGACCTTTTTTTTCAGGGATTCTGACGCATTCAGACTTTTTTTTTCCACTTTGTCTTTGTTTTCTCAATAAAAACCTCTTCATGTTTACTTTTGTCTCTTTTTTTTCTTCTTCTGAGAATCGTGACAAAATCCAAACATAATGAGCTCAACTGGTTTTTCTTCCAGTTAATGCACTGCCAGTTGTGTGTGTGTGTGTGTGTGTGTGTGTGTGTGTGTTTTCCCAGCAGAGTGAGAACTCTTTTTAACATACCTGGTTCTAAGTTTTGGTTTTAGACTAGAACCAGGTTTAAGTTTGGGTTAGCACTGAGGTGGGAAGCCATTCAGCTGTGATGATAAAAGGTCTGAGGAATGTGTCGGGTCAACAAGTGTCCTCGCAAAGATAGTACAAGTGTCTGTGTGTGTGTCTGTGTGTGTGTGTGGCGTGTGTGTGTGTTGTCCTGCTGGACTGCAGCCTCATTCCTCTCCCTGGCCCCTGCAGTCCTCAGCGTGTTTGTAGTGGGGATAAAGGAGATTATTGGAGCATGATAATATGATGATGGAGGAGTTCACAGGTTTGAGGGGCCTCGTCACTGCGGAGCCACATTCACCTCTTACCACACGCCAGTGGACTGAAACACACGTTTACCTTTTGTTTTGTTTTTTTCTGCAGTAACTTCTTTGTGACTCAAGTAATGAGGAGAAACTCCAACAGAGCGTCACTGGGTCTAAATGTTTGATGTTTGGATGGTGTTTTGTATTATATGATTCTGATCTGTCCATTTACTGCAGCACATTGATCATAAAGCTACGTATGTCATCAGCTGCTGACCTGATGTCCACGGTGTTGGGTTTGGATGATGTGACTTTTCTGCTTTTCACTGGGCACAACACTGTCAGACCAAACCAACCCCTTTGACCAGGAACAATTGTCTTTAAGGAGAAACTATGCAGGAGTTTCACCTTAGCTATGCTACGTTTGTACTTTAAACAGCTTCAGTAACTGTGATGGTTAAATAAATGACTTGTCACTTGTTACAGGGAGAATGGAGGCTCTCTGTCTTCCACCTGGCGTCTCTTGGCTGAAAACAGCCGGTGTCCCAGCTCTCATCTCTGCGGCACCGCAACATGTAACCTGTGATCTCTTGTTTGATGACAGACTGGTACCAGAACCAGAACTGGTACTGGGACCAGAAGCGGGACTGGGAGTGGTTCTGTTCTGATGCGTCCGACTACATCTTCTGTATTTGACCTCACATCGCTATGAACTGTGGGTAATTTCATGAAGCAAAGTCAGTGTCGATGCTGACTGACAGTGAGGGGACATAAACTGACTTGATGTGACTTGATGGGACAGTCACACCAGGGCTGTACCAGAACCGGGATGACGACAGCCATAGCCAGGACCATGGGACGGGACAGTGCTAGAACCGGTACCAGGACCAGCACCAGTCCCACCAGAACTGGAACCGGTACAAGGACGAGAACCAGGACCGCCAGAACCGGTACCAGGAACAGAACTAGGACCAACAAAACCAGAACCGGTACCTAAACCTGAACTAGTACTGGAACCCAAACCGGAACCCAAAACCGGTAACAGTACCAGAACCGGAACCTGAACCTGTAATGGTACCAGAAACAGAAACGGTACCAGGTACCACGGTTTTGTTCTGGCGGTCAAGAGACCGGACTGGAACTAAGCCACTGAAGTGAGGGTCCAGGCCGGGGACGTTTCCTTCATTTTAACTTGAATGAAACATGAACTTGTTGCAGCTGATTTAAGCAGAAACAGGTTTAGAAGCAGAGAAACTGTCTCTCTGTCCACCCTTCATTCTCCCTCTGTTTGACCTGGATCCTTCTCCTCTGTTTAAAGCTGCAGCATCGATGCACCGATTCACTGACACGCTGTTTAACTAGAGGGTGTGTGTGCTCTCTGTGTGTCAGCAGGGACAGATGAAGGTCACCCTGAAGCTGCCATGACACCAGGAAGGACACTACAGCCTCAGAGGGAGTGAATGAACACTCAGCCCTCCCTCCCTCCCTCCCTCCCTCCGTCCCTCTGTCGCTCTCTTTCCTTTTTCCTGAGCTGCTTTTTTGCAGCAGCGGCACAGAGAGCCAGTTCTTTTCATTCATGCACTCAGTGACTCGTGGTTGCAAAGATGGGGCAGAAGGAGGGGGGGGGGGTCCTAAATCTCAGTGGATCAGGGGGGGAAAAAGAGGAACGTCAGAGGCTTCGTACGTCACCGAGTCAGCAGACATGGACTGTTCTACGCAGAGCGTGGTGACGTGACCGAGCTGCAGGGGGGGCTGGGGAGAGGAGGGGGGAGGGGGTCTCTGTGACTATGTATAGCAATGCTGGGATTTGTTGCATCAGGCCACAGCAGCAATTTAAAGAGCAACCTCCAACAACTGTATGATGCACGGTCTGTAAAGTGAAGAGAGTGTGTCGCAGTGATGAAGGTGATTTACAGAAGATCAATAATCAATATCACTCCTGCTTTAATGTTCAACGTCCACATTGAACACATCAGTTTGTATTTGATCTTCAGTCTGAAGCATCAGGTCCATTTTTACTTTGTCTTCTTCGGTTGTGACTCTATTCTTTTCCAGTTTATTGTTGTTGTTTAGTGCAGGTTGAAGGTTTTTCATCTCTTTAAAAGGGACGTGAGGCGGGATCAAGTAATTACGTTGTGATTGACGAGATGCCACTGATAATGGCTGATGTGGGACTTTTCAGTGGAGTCTGTTCATTACAAAGAGTCCATTACTACCGTGCTTGTCTTCTTCCCGTATCCAAGTCGTAAGCCGTCGAGAACGTGCATTCAGCTGTACATTATGCAGCACGCAGCCGGTTCAAGGCGACGGAGAGATACGTGTGTCGGCTCATCATCTATCAGCATTAAAAAAAAACTTAAAACGCATGTTTAATTTGTCACAAATCCTGCCACATGTCCCTTTAAATGTTTTATAGTATGTATATCTATTTATTTTATTGAAAGTCTGACAAATGAGGTGAAACTGTTCAAGTATCAGATGTTTATAGATTTATTGGTGAATGGTCAATGTTAAAAATGTAAAGGTTTGACTGATTTTCAGTTCTGAACCTGCAGCCGAGCAGAAATGTGACTTTTTACCAGTAAAATACAAAATATAGTTCACATGTCACTGTTTTCACAAATAAATTCACTTTACAACTGAGTCATTCGTGGAAATCATTTGTCAGACTCTGATCATTTCCTTTATGTGCTTGTTTTACCCCGACTGTACTGGAGCTCCTGCTCTGATTGGAAAAGTTTGATTCATCATATTTAATTAAGGTTTTGTAGGCGAAGAGACTAACGGGAAACAAGCTGTGATATAAACTCGGATTTATGAATGTTGATCCAATTTCTTTTCTGCATTACTCTCAGACAAGTTGTTTGGGAGACACAGACAAGTTTCTAGAGTTAAAGTCACTCAGTTTTCCATTTTCTCCTCTCTTCTTTGGTTTGTTATGTTATTATTCATGTTCCCAGTAGAAATAAAGAATCCTCAGGGTCAGGAATCAGCATCCATGTTTCATCATGTGCAGTGAGAGGTTTGGATGCTGTAATTTAAGTCTGAGGTGTCCAGCTCAGCTCTGGGAGCTCTCTGGGGGTGGGGTGGGGTGGGGGGTGTGGGGGTTGTGTGTTGCAGGAGATAAGAGAGTCACGAGTCACGAGTGAGTTTCTCCAACTGTAACATGAGTGGAGGCTGAGAGGAGACGGTTGGATGTTGCGGCTTGTATCCGACGCCCCTCGGCCTGCAGCCGATGCTCGGTGTGATGCAGCAGGAAGGGAACTGATGACATCATCGTGTGGTTGCCCTGCCCCTCTGCACGTCCACATCTTGGTGCCGTGGCAACGTGAGGGACGTGCCGGCCGGTCGGCCGGGGGAAGTCTGTGTGTGAGCTGCATGCTGGGAGAGCGGCAGGTTATCATGCAGATGCAGCTTCCTCCTTCAGCTCATGCTCACTCACCCCTCCTCCTCCTGCTAGCCCTCCCCTCTCTCGCTCCCTCACCCCCTCCCATTCTTCCTTGGCTTCAGATCCCCCAGCTCAGCCAATCAGAGAGCTCGGTGGGGGCAGGGCATAGTGTGAACCACCACTCAAGAGCAGAGCTGCTGCATCTCCCCAGAGCTAACAGGGAGCTAGCAGCTCAGAGGGAGGAGACACAGCCAAACCCAGCCTCTGTGTGTGTATGTGTGTGTGTGTACATGTGTGTGCTTGTGTGTTGAAGTGTGTGCGAGGCTGTGAGTGTGTGCCTGTCGCAGACTAGCAGGCACGGCTGCTGCTGCTGCTGCACTCTCGTTTCACCAGACTTTTTCCCTTTAACCTCTCCTTGCCGCACGGCGCTCAGCTCGGGCCTGCTTCCTCCTCGGCTCCAGGATAAAGAGGGATCAGCGTGGGGGGACAGGAAAGTCCGAACGGCAGCCTTCCCTCCCCTCCTTTTACTCTCCAACCACCTCGTAGTCACTGACAGCTCCTGGCGGACGTGCAGGCAGGATGATAGCGGCTCAGCTTCTGGCCTACTACTTCACCGAGTTGAAGGATGATCAGCTCAAAAAGGTGAGTGAAAGCAGCTTCACACGGCTGCGCCTGTGTCCGCTGGGACAGCAGCCTGGTGCACGGCCATGGACGCCGGGGGACGGTAGCTGCATGTCAGCATTTAGCCTGTGGGGCGTATCAGGGCTGGGAGAGGAGAGGATGCAGCGATTAGGGGGAGAAGAGGAAGAAGAAGAGGAGGAGGAGGAGGAGGAGGCCATGATGAACTCTGATTCTGCTTTAGTTTGCTCAGAGCTTCAGAGGCGTCCGACATGGATGTCCTTGACAAGGGCTGTGGTCAGCAGCTGCCGTGATGCTGCTGCAGACAGACCCTCGCTGTCGGGTGTTTCCGGGAGCGACGGTTGCCAGGGCGTCTGAAGCAGACAGGTGTCTGTTGGGGGGGGGGCGGGGAGGGGTTGTGAGCTCTTTACACGATCATGGCAGCCTCCTCCTCTCACTCATCCTCACTGCTCTCTCCTGTTTCGCGGCTCGTGCTTTTACTCCATTATTCTTTTATGAACAACACGACGTGAACTCGTTAGCGGAGCACAGGCGTCGCCAACAGTTAAATCTGAGCTGGATTACAGCCAGTGGACGTTCAGGGGAGGGAACTGACCTTCAGGGTTCAGGGGGAACTCAGCACTGTGATGAGACGACACAGGAGCAACATGTTCCTAGGTGGAGGGAGGGAGAGGGCTCAGCCGAGATGGAGCAGGAATGCGTGAGTGAGTGAGTGGGAGATTCATGATGTCACGCATGATGTCACGGCGCAGTATTAGCACGTGCCCCCTGATGGAGCGAGTCCCTCTGGGCAGGAAAACATTCTTAGAAAGAATGAAAGTTCACCAACGGAGCGAGACGGGTTCACCCGGAGACGGGTCAGATTGAACAGCAGCTGAAGCCTCTTTCATCCAGACGCAGCCGAGTGGGAACAGTGAGGAACAACAAATAAAGTCTTAACGATGCTCAAGAAAACAATAATGACGCTCGACATGAAAAGGAAGAGGTGACAGTGGAGCCACACAAGATACAGAGCATGTGTGTGTGTGTGTGTGTGACACTGAGCTTTTTGTAAATATAAAGAAGAAAATCAATAATTAAAGATCAATAGCAGCGTCTGAAAAGTCGAGGGTGAAGCATGTGACTCTTGACTGGAAATCCTGCCGTTACATCAAACCCCCCCCCCAGCAGGAGCAGGAGGAGGAGGAGGAGTGTTATTGTTCCTCACATTACATGCGGGTCTAATAATAGTGAAGCTACACAGAGACACCTGATGACAGACAAATGCATGGACTGTGTCTCCTTGTGGCGAGCCTCATGGCATCTGCTCTGTGCTTCTGTAACAGCACTGTGACAATCACAGGAATTAGATGTGATGTACAGCAACAGGTAGATGTTTTACATAAAGTGATAACTGCTTTCATCTCGTGCTCGTTTCTGTGACACAGTGAACGGAGCCCATGTGACCTGCTTCTGGCTCCATACCACATATATACGGCGCTGCGTGCATCATGGATCAATCTATTGGTTTTCTTTTAACCACCGCTCGGCCTCAGCGTCCAATCCCCCGACATGTCTGACTTGAGCTGGAGGTGTTTAGGTTCTTTGTTCACTTTCCTCCTGGTGACTTGATCTTTATCACTGATTTCACTCTGTGTTTAAACATACGTTTACACCTTTGGTGCGTTTTGTGCTCCGTGTCTGCAGATCGATAAGTACCTCTACTCCATGCGCTTCTCGGACGAGACGCTGAAGGACATCATGAACCGGTTCCGCCGGGAGATGGAGAACGGGCTCGGCCGCGACACCAACCCCACGGCCACCGTCAAGATGCTGCCCACCTTCGTCAGGTCCATCCCTGATGGATCAGGTAACTGATGGATCAGAAACACATCATCATCATCATCAGTTTATGACACCACTCTGTTTATAACCCACTGCAGTTCACAGACAAGTTCCTAAGTAACACTTAGGATTAGGATTATTTAGGATTGACAATGATTCAATCCAGATGCAGCTGCTGATCAGCTTCGTTCCTTTTCCGTTAGAAATACTGCACTTGAGGTTAAATATTGAATTCAAACTCAGATGTGTCAGAGGAACGTCCCACTGTTACACCTGGACACAGAGAAAACACAGCTCATGAAGGAAACGCTACTGAAACGAGCCCCGAGGTTAAAGAAATGTGATGTTTAGGGAGGTTAATGTCAATTTAGCACATCTGGAGAAAAATAAGTCACATTGATTCAGGTGTTAATTAGTTTTTCTCTTTTAAAATAACAACAAAAAGTCTCCGTGGCATCAAGAAAAGCAGCAGTGTCACTGAAACGTCCTCGTTGCTCTGAGACTTAATGACAACATTACGGTTTCTCTCTGTGATAAACCACTGGATCGTGACCTCACCCTGTACCGAGCCTTGAGGAGCTATAGAAATACATTTTATTAAGTAAAAGTTTGATTTGAAAATTGAATTTGAGAGGCACCGTCTCATTTTAAAAGGCCTCGTCAAACACCAAACAAACATTAAACAACAGCGGACGAAATCCAAACCAATAAAAACATAAATACTCGTAACTAATCAGACACACGCTCATCAAAACTCAACACATAAACACTCTCCCATCATCTCAAACTACATCGACAGGAGAAAAAAGAAAAAGAAGAGAAATAAACCACATGAATAAACCAGATCAAATGCCATTAATAGATAAATAATGGTCATTAAAAGGAGATAAAACCCTAAAAGCACAGGTTAGTCCACCTGGGTCAGTCAGTGATGCTGTAAACTGAACCACAGGTGTGTGTCGTCTCTCCTGTTCCCGTTACTGTAGGTGTGTTAAAGCACATCATCCTCATGTTTCCTCCATCTATCTGCTGTTTAAAAAAAATGTGCTGATGTGTTAAAAAGCTCAGGTCTGTTTTGTGACATAAGCCTCTTTGTGCTCTGGATTTGGACTCAGTAGATCACTATTGTTTTTAGCCTCAGGGCCAAACAGTTCAAACGGCGGCAGCATCACAGCACCACGTGACGCGTCCGCCTCATCACAACACAATCTGATTACTGACCACTGGCACCGGCTCAAGTATCATCCACTCACCAGCCTCTGAAAAAAAAAAGTATGAAATATTTACAGTCAGTCAGTCAGTCCGTCTGCAGAGGCCGGTACCAAATGTTAGTGACATACAGGCTGTGTAATGGTACGATCCGGACTGTACCATGTTTATTGTGCTGGATTTAAGAGGGAAGAAGTAGAGTGTGTGACATCCTGATTAAAACACACTATATTCTACATTTACAGTGTAATTTAACTTTAACCCCCCCCCCAGCTCCCCCAGCGTATGGATATTACCTCATTTGTCTTTGCACATGTTTGTGAACATGTGTCTGTTTTTCAGTTGAACTTTACATACAGTGCAATTACCTTAATTACAGCTCGTTATAGTCCACAGATTACATACTGTGTAGTCATTTCTTAATGGCGGGGGGGGGGGGGGGGGCAACAATGTGGAAATTACAAGGAAACAGATGTGACAGTGTTTTATGCTGAAGTTTAGTGTCCATTAGAGATAAAGTGCTGACGTGTTGAAGATTGGTGAGATAATTTTGATCCTCGGGTGTGAAGCTGTTTACGACTTGAAACTGTAGGACCAACCGTGTGTGTGTGTGGGTGGGGGGGGGGGGGGTTAAAATGTGCTCAATGCCCTTTAGAGAAATCACCCCCCCCACCCCCCTCCCTCCTTCTCCTGAGAGCAGCTCGTCAAAGTCAAGAGCTCCTCCGACACAGAGCGGCCTGTGTGCTGCTCAGCTCCCTGTTAGTAAACAGGGCCTCCACACAGGAATAACACCAAGTCCCTGTCAGACAGACATGCAGAGGCCTGGATGAGACCTGTGGAGGAGCAGGAGGAGGAGGAGGTTTGGGTGGGTGAGGGTTGAGGGGGGGGCCATGTCTCTTGCCTTCTCTCACATTATAAATAGCTCCAGGTTTATGTGCCTGCATGAAGCTGGGATCAAGCAAAGGGCAGAGCTGCAGCCATGGTGATAATTAAAACTGACAAACATCAGCAGTGTAGAGGGACGGACAGGACCAACAGCCCCAGTGACGTCAGCCTGGGGGGGTGGGTGGGGGGGGTGGGGTAGGGGGGACACCATTTACTTACTACATTTCTCCTGAGTTTTCAGCTGCGTCTCACAGTTTGTGTTAGAGGATGATTTTCTGACCTGGCACAGACTCACTACAGTGTGTGAACTAACATTATGGGCCGTCAGGTGAAAAATCATGGCAGGCACCATCGGATCAGTCGCCACGCCCCCCCCCCCCAAAAAAAAAAAAAACAGGCCACCAAAGCAGGACAACGGCAATGTTGAACGCCATAGTTGTGATTTTCCGCAGAGATGCCGGTTGGGGGGGGGGGGCATCGTGGGCATGTTTTAGGGCAGATCCCTTGCAGTTTGGGCATTCGTCCTAATTGGATAGTAAAACCTGACGTCAGGTCTCACAGAGATCCGGTTACTGAGCGTTCAGAGAGACTGGGAACCAGGACCCCTAGAGCTCATGTTGTGCAACTGGGCAGAGGGTCAGCATGGACGTATGACATTATAACATCGTCAGGATGGTCTGAAAGCTGGAACAGCATAATGTGTCTCCTTTTAATCACCGAGCATGAGCTCTGGTAACGAGTAAGGACGACGTGGATCGGAACTCACAGTGTGACCACACCTTCAGCTGCTCCTGCTGCAGCTGGCTCTGACTGGAGATTAGATCTCGTGAAAACTGAGTAAACCCTCAGGTTCGGTTTGTTGCCAGAATTAAAGCCAGGATTAAATTTAAGAATAGCAGCCACATTTCTCCTGTCTGCTCCTATCCACTCCTCGTCCAGCCGTGTGTCTTCACTTTAAGCCGTTCTTGTAGTAGTTCATTATCGACAGGACTTGATTTAATGAGTTTAACGAATCCACTGAAGTACAAGAGGAGGCTGCACAGAGTTTGTACGAGTTACAGTGGAGGTCACACACGCTGTAAAGTGGACACATGGTCTGCAGCACGTCAGTGACGCCTCTATATGTCACGTCTCATTCCAGTCAGGTCAAGGGGATAAATAGCATAACGCAGCAGCAAACACTACAGTCATGGGGGCAGTAAAAGGAGCAACACTGTTTTGTTGGGCGGCAACACATGATAACTGGTTTCATCTAAGGTCAGAAAAGGTCAGATCAGAGAAAGAGCGTATGTGCATTAACACGATATCATGTGTTCAGATGAACACAGATGTCTGAAGTTAAAAAGAGCCGTCGCACGAACTGATGAATCCCTGCTGCAGGGGAATATATGTTGATTTTAATGTATTATTATCATTAGGCTTATTTTGAATGCGTTAAAATCCTTTTTCTCTTCTTTTATTACAATAATATTCTGTGAAAGTCAACTTTCTACAAACTGTGTAAGTGTCTATCAGACCAGATATACACGTCGTAACATTGTATATGATAAATAACTTGGTCCACCGCTCCATGGATTGATTCTGCTGGCTTTGGTGAAAACAAATGCACATGGCCAGGAGGAGGAGGGTTAGCAAACAGAAGAGAAGCGACAGGACTTACGAAGTTCCCCTTTAAAGTAACACCATCTTAAAATTTGAATGTATTTTTAGTTTCATAAGGAGTTGGTTTGTTGTTTTTAACTCTTTTTTGGATGATCCATATGGAGGTTCACTCACACACCCACACAGTACATAATATATGGAAGTATACAGGGTGTGGAGTGAAGCCTGAGTCATTATAAGTAATATTTAGTGCAGGTTACAACCTGTAGCTTCAACAAAAAAAGAAAAGAGGGGCACTGGTGCTGTGCTGCTGTTAATTTTTCAATGAGTGAAATGAAACCAGCTCTGTATCTGATGTTACGCGGACGTTGTCCTCCCGTCTCCACGGAGGATGGATTTACATTTGGGCTTTTTGCCTGGAGTGACGTCTCCACCTCTGCACCTGACTGGCAGCTCCGCTCACACTCTGAGGGAAAAGGAGCTCGAGTGCCTGAATGAAATCAGGTCTTTTCTTCTGAGACTGTGAAGGGTTTAGGTTGTGGTTGTTTTACTATTACCACAGACCGAGAGTCTAAAAAACAGACGGCTGTGACCTGCACATTGTTGATAAAACATCTTGATCCTCTGCCGGTGAGGTCCTGAGTGTAAACACACTGAAGTCGCTTCTTCTCACTGTTGACATTAATCCTGTATTTCCTCCGTAGACGTAGTTGTGCAAACTTTTTATTTTCCGTTTTCGCTAACATACCAACTTTTTACGGTCCAGGGATCCTGACTGCAGTGTGAGCAGCATCCATCAAAAACTAATAAAATCCTCACACCAGAACAGACCAGAGTGTTTTCTGAGGACCTGAAAGAGACGTTTCATTGCCCTCAAGTGGAAAAAGTCATTATCACATTTGTCTTGTCACATTTTATAAATCCATTTAGAGCCAACATACTTTGGCTCATTAACCCCTTCAAAAACATGAATACACAACATTAGGCAGTTTGACTTCCTGCTGCTCCTTTGCATCCTCAGTTAGCACCTTATACTTTGGATCATCTGGCCTTTGACAGGAGTTATGTGTTCCCAGGTAAACCGAACCAGAACACATGTGGTGTAATGCAACACTCCTGTAATCGGTCCTAATGTACGTTCAGCTTTTGGTTTAACTGGTTTGAAGAAATGGAATCAAAATCACGAACATTTAGCCATCATCATTATAAAAAACAAGGATCTGTCTGCTGTCTTTCTCAGAGAAAGGAGACTTCATCGCTCTGGACCTGGGAGGATCTAATTTTCGGATCCTGCGCGTTAAAGTGACTCAGGACAAGAAGCAGCCGGTTCAGATGGAGAGCCAGGTCTACGAGACCCCTGATGACATCATCCACGGGAGCGGGACGCAGGTAATCACATATAACTTAACTTTCCAGAAGCCACCAATGTCAGTCATATGGTAAAAAAACACAACATACTCTCCCTCTCCCTGTCTTATATAAACTCAACCTACATCTACATCTTCATCTTATGGCTCTCACAGCCAGGGATCAATATTCAGGACATTTCCTCTCAGACCTGACATATCCTGAGGTTGTGACCCCTGTTGACAACAAACCGAGTCAGACAGTCGATTGTTTCCACTCACAACAGTCAGTGTTTGTGTCTGGCCTCCACACAGAGCTCCGCAGTGTTTAAGGTCAGGCCGGGGGAACAGTGTGTGTAAAACGACCTCCTCAGTAACACACAGAGTAACGAGAGTGACGTCAGGACCTGCACTGACCCATAATGGACTTGTAGAGAACAGCTGGCGGCCGGGGTTGTAACACGATAACCAAAACACGCGCGACCGTCCGAGGCTGTGCGATTGGCCGAGAGCTCGACTTTACACAGACAGAACAGGACAGATGCTGTTTAATGAAATGTCGAAGGGACAGCTGCCGAAAAATGTAACGTGATATACGAACAGGTTTGTTAACAAAGAGCTTCATTTGCATCCTGAGTCACTTTGTGCCTTCAGACTGGGAGAGAGGACCATCAGAAACCGGATAAAGAAATCAAGTTGTTTACATAATGTTATGAGTGTTTGCACTGCATCTTGTAAATCAACCTCTGTGAATCTGTTACTAGGCAACAAACTAGTGCATCTGGTTCATCATTTATTGGCTGTCTTTCCTGAAACTTCTCTGTCTTCGAGTATGAAACGCAAACAGAAAACCACAAATGCCTCTTCCGGTGTTGTAACACTAAATATAAGAAGTGTCTTATGTTCATAACTGTGCTGTTGCCCTGTTGTCCTACAGTGTAAGTTTCCTTTCTGTGTGCAGCTCTTTGGCCATGTCGCAGATTGCCTGGGTGATTTCATGGAGAAGCAAAAAATCAAGGATAAAAAGCTTCCTGTGGGATTTACGTTCTCCTTCCCCTGCGCCCAAACCAAACTGGACGAGGTAAACATTTAAACAATCATGTTGTAAACTTTGAAGTCGAAGGGGAAACTGTGCAGCAATCAGCTCTCAGACCATCACAGATACCGCCACACATTATCTAGATGCCGGCTTGGTGAAGAGAAGCTGTATAATAGGTTTTTTCATTTGCAGATGTTACGTAAAAGGTCATTCTTATGTAACTGTCGTGTTGTGAATGTGTCTTTCGGAGATGGTTTGCCGTGGTTAGAATAGCAATGGACAGACGTTTCAGATGTGCCAAGTCTGTCTGACAGTAACTTTGTCTTTGCCTTGTAAAACGTCTTCTTTTATAGGCCGTCCTGTTGACATGGACAAAGAAGTTTAAGGCCAGTGGAGTCGAAGGGATGGACGTTGTGAAGCTTCTGAACAGGGCGATCAAGAAACGAGGGGTACGTTTTTGGGGAATGGTGTAGTTTCTTAAAGGGCATTCAAGACAACAACATGATATTTGCACCATGATGAGAAGAAGAGATGTGGCAAACTGGTGTATCCTTGTTTTTGCAGGACTATGAGGCCGACATCATGGCCGTGGTGAATGACACCGTTGGCACCATGATGACCTGCGGATTTGACGATCAGCGCTGTGAAGTGGGCATCATCATAGGTAAAGACACAAGACTGAATCACCACATATGTCCTATGTAGTGCCTCACACTACAATGAGCACAGTTCTACATGTGAGGGCGCCAAAGGTCTTATAATGTCACACTGCCTGCTGAGCACAGAGAGTCATTCACCTCTGCATCCATCCAGGAACGGGAACAAATGCCTGCTACATGGAGGAGCTGCGTCACATTGACCTGGTGGAGGGAGACGAAGGCCGGATGTGCATCAACACCGAGTGGGGTGCCTTCGGGGACGACGGGTCCCTGGAGGACCTTCGCACAGAGTTCGACCGTGAGATCGACAGGGGCTCTATCAACCCAGGAAAACAGCTGTAAACTCTTCCTCTATAAATAATTTTACATTTTTAAAGTCAGAAACTCTTAGTTTCTGAAGTGTAACCACAATGTTATATAATAAAAGAGGTTACAGGGCTCAGATACTCCATCTGCCAAGCTAAAACAGCATGTCAGTTCTACTGAGGGGCTTAACAGAGACGCTGAAGTGACTGATGAAAACTGTATCCAGGACTCCTCGTGTGAATGCTCTGCTGTGCTTGGCCCTGCTCAGGTTTGAAAAGATGGCCAGTGGGATGTACATGGGTGAACTGGTTCGACTCATCCTGGTCAAGATGGCCAAAGAGGGCCTGCTGTTCGAGGGACGGATAACCCCCGAGCTCCTGACGAAAGGGAAAATCGAGACAAAACATGTCTCAGCTATTGAAAAGTGAGTGGTGGGGGAGAGTGAGCAATCTGGACCAAAATTAGATCTTCTTGTTGTTGTTTCCAGGTTGTTAACAATGAGCACCTCTGGTTTTAGGACGAAGGAAGGACTGAAGAAATGCATGGAGATCCTGACGAGGCTCGGGGTGGAGCCTTCAGATGAGGACTGTCTGGCCGTGCAGCACGTGTGCACCATCGTGTCCTTCCGCTCGGCAAATCTAATTGCTGCAACACTGGGAGGCATCCTCTCACGCCTAAAGGAGAACAAAGGTGTTGCACGTCTCCGCACCACCGTGGGCATAGACGGGTCTCTCTACAAGATGCACCCTCAGTGAGTACTCCTCAAGGCAGGAGCTGAAGGAATGTGTCAAACAATGGCAGCTACGTTTTTAATGTTTGCCCTCATGTTTCCACGACCAACAGAACAAAGCAAAGACAAGTACCTGAGAGCCAGTTACAAATCCCTCAAACAGGATCCTCTGGAGAATAAAGAGGATGTAAACATACCACACCTCTTAGTGGTGGGAAGATTGAGTTTCCCACATATCAGGCACTCCCACACAAATTCCCTCTGATGTGTATTTAGTTTAAGGCAAGGTTTATTGAAAACTGCAATAATTATGGTAATCTGGGTAGTTTTCAGTTTTTGGGTGATATCATGACAGTGTGATCTTTCTGTTTCCCAAGTTTCTGTGGTGCAAAGTAATAAGTCACAGCACGGCACGAAACTACCACAGTTAATTACTGACCTTTTATAACTTATGAAACAACATGGAACAATACATAATATACGTGTAACCCTGAAACACAGGTTTAACCATCACTGTCATTACTTTATGATTAACCCATATGATTCAATACCTGAACATCATCACCCAGCCCAACTAGATTCAACAATACTCCAGATGAATGGTTGTAAAATTAAAGTACAGGTGCCATATTCTGAAATATTTTCACTTCCCAGTGAAAGGAGATACTGTGTACATGCGAAATACCACTCAAGACCCTCTACTCACTGCACAGTCTCCTCCACTATGTGCTCTCCCCAAGACAATTTGATCATCTATGAAGACTAATGTTTTAGGTCTAAACGTTGAACAAGACTTGAATCTTCTGCTTTCTGCACAGATACGCTCGCCGTCTGCATAAGACAGTGCGCCGCTTGGTCCCAGACTCAGATGTCCGCTTCCTGCTGTCTGAGAGTGGGAGTGCGAAAGGTGCAGCCATGGTGACGGCGGTGGCGTACCGCCTGACGGAGCAGGCGCGCCAGATCCAGCAGACTTTGGCAGAGTTTCGACTGAGCAAAAGCCAACTGTTGGAAGTGAAGAAACGCATGAGGATGGAGATCGAACGAGGCCTCAAGAAGGACAGCCACAAAGAAGCCGCGGTCAAAATGTTGCCCACCTTTGTCCGGAGTACACCAGATGGATCAGGTGATTGACAAGGGATTTTCTATTGGCTCTAAGACACACAGAAAAGGTTGCATAACAAAGAAGGCATCAACAGGTAACAAAACTGAAATAAGATGCGTCAATTTACTTACCAATCACAAACATGGAGGTAATTAGTGAAAGCAGCTTGTTGTGTGCAAGTGGCAACCAACACTGAGCGTGCCATAGGTGACACTTCAGCTGGCCCCAGAACAAAGCAATCCTTACACACCCCGTGGTTGAGACATCCAACACCAGAAATCTTTACAGCCTGCTACTCAAATAGTTGTGATCTCTATGGCTAATTAAAGACCGACACCCGGGGTGAAATTATATATCTACATAATTCAATTTACCCTAAGGCTTAAAGCTCTGCATAGTTGTAGGGTGAATGTATGCATACACAGATTCCATGCTCATCATTTACATTCATGATGTGTAATCTTAGAACAGGTCACAACCATGTGAACGTTGAGGTGTCATAAAAAGGTAAACCAAAAAAGAAAAATGAGTTTCGTAATTGGACAAGTTGGACAAGTTTTACCCGATGAAGTCTGAAAAAAATCTTAGCATTAGGAATCTTTTTCTTGTACTGTAATTAGAGGCGACTCTGTTGAAATGTTAATCACACCGTTGTTAAGTTAACGCATTTCCTGGTGAGATTTGTCTCTGGAAATGCACGACACATGGCCTCGTGTTATCGGATCAAGCTTCAAAGAGGTGGTAGACCAACCAGGGGTATAACAATTCATTCATTGCATCGGTGGATCGAACTTAATCTGTACCATCGTCTAATGTGCAATGTAAATAATCTATTGTGTCGAAGTGTTAGTGTCAATACGGGATGTAGCACATTTAATGGTAAGAAAATAAAGTGACGGATGGATGGACGTCATGCTCAACACTATCAATCTCAACTGGAATATAAAAAGCTCTGTACGAAGCTCGTACTGGTACAAACATCGGCGGGTTGCTGTGTGACACCTGCACAAAAATGGGGTATCTCACGGGTGATGCCAGGAAGAAGATCACAGCAGCAGTTACGTCCAAGTTATGTGCTTTTGAGCCAAACAATTCCTGTGCATCCAGGCAGAGCGAGTTTTTAGTTCTGCTGGTGATATGTAGTGAATGCACAGAGGGTTAGAGTTAGGACGCTCTGTTCCTTTGGTTAAATAACACTGTTTCTGCACTGAAATCGTCCTGTTTCCTATTCATCTACTTTATATCCATAATTAGTTAATCCCCTTACAAGAAAAACTTGGAAAACTTGGCATGGAATCCTGACCATCTAGTATTCGTCTCATTTTGGCTAAATAAATATTACTATATTGATTTCTAGTCATTGAATCGTATCGTATCATATCACTCCAAATGAGACATTGTCATTCTTGATTTACAGCCTTAAGAACAACTAAACTAGGTTCATCATCTCTGAGGCACTATATCGAGGCTTACAAAGTGCAAAGCATCACGCAACTGGCAACTTTCCAAAATGAGGCACACTGTCAAGACGGAGTGAGGTTAGGTAGTCAGGTTGTTCTGCATTATTTACAAGTGATCCATCACCTGTCTCCAAGATGAAATTATCACCTTAAACTGCCATTAGTCATGTCGTGAAAGCCACAGCGCTGACGAGACACTGTTCAAAACAAGTCCATGAAGATTTAAACACAAGACGAGGCCTCTGCAACTCTAAATACACCCTTTACTGCTGATATGATAAACTTTATTATTATTATTATTTATTAACTTCATTGTACAAGACGTCAAATTAGACTCTAGGCAGGAATATTTGCTCTGCAATGAAACAATAAAATAGAAGAAACCTTATCAAGTTTAAGGCTCCTGGTCTTCAGTCTAACAAGGCCTTTTCTTGCGATACAGAGAACGGAGATTTCCTGGCTCTGGACCTCGGAGGGACAAACTTCCGTGTACTTCTGGTCAAGATTCGCAGCGGGAAGCGGCGATCGGTGGAGATGCATAACAAAATCTACGCTATCCCCATAGAAGTCATGCAGGGCACTGGAGAAGAGGTAATGAGGATTTCTCCCCTTCTTACAGATGTAACTAATGCTTGGAAGTGTGTAAACTACTAAATATCTTTTCCAGCTCTTTGACCACATCGTGCACTGCATCTCTGACTTCCTGGACTACATGGGAATGAAAAGTGCTCGACTGCCGCTGGGTTTCACCTTCTCCTTCCCCTGTCATCAGACCAGCCTGGACGCAGTATGTTCTCTCTTTTCCTCAAAAAATAGGACCTAATTTGACCCCTTGGTTTGAGGGCTGCTCTTCAGACTGGTATAGGGTGATGTTATTATCACAGTTCTCATTATTAGGTATTAAGGTATTTATGGAGGGTCCTGTGCTCTGCAGGGTATTCTCGTGACCTGGACCAAAGGCTTCAAGGCGACAGACTGCGAGGGCGAAGACGTGGTGGAGCTTCTTCGAGAAGCGATCAAGAGAAAAGAGGTAACTGGAAATAAGTCCAATTGCAGCACATCATCAGCTCCTCTGCAACTACAACTTCTGATGTCTTGTTCTCCTGCTTTACTGCAGCAATGCAGCTTTTGTTTGGAACCTGTTTTGAAGAATTCATCCTTAGTCTCAGAATGGCACACCCTATGTAATAATGGGTATACATATGGGCACATTTGCATAAAACGCTGTGTCAACAATGCTGACATTTAGTTGACTGGCAGGTGTCATGCAACCGATTCCTAGGAGTCGCAAAGATCCTGAAAAACGAATCCTAAAATTTTGAGTGACTGGTTGGTAGACACTTCACGGGGGTGATCTAATAAGGGTAGTTCTGTAAATGACAACACATGTAAACAGCAATACTCAAAGGTTGATGAGGGTTTTGTGTGGAGAGTCTGGGAGAAGGAGCAGGAGAAACGAAAAACTGGCTCATAACAAAGCGTCAGCAGAGCGATGCCTCTGACCAGTGTTGGGCACCAGGTTTAGCTCCACTTCCTCTGTAACTTGGAGACCAGGCTGTGTCATTCATTGCACAAGCAGAGTACAAGCACATAAACTCAGGCCATCACCACACACAACGCTGGCAGCTGATCCTCGCTGCACCCGGTCTGATGAGAGGGATCGAAGATGGGGTGAACTGAAGGCAGTGGTGAGGTCATTTTAGTCCTGGTCCCACAGCTGAGCAGCCAGGTACTGAAGAGGGAGGAAAAGAAGTGCGGCATACGTAATGTAGCTTTAAAGACTTGGGACAGCACACCTGGAAAATCCCCTGCAGAAACATCCGCAGTAGCTGGAATGATCCAGACGTGAGGGAATGCAGAGATGCAAGAACTTTTGCGATGGCAGGTATCACCACGGCCCTTCTTTTGTCTGACTCCGAATCAGCCTCCTATATGTCAGAGCTGGATGGATGATGAGTGATCGCTTCTTCTGTCATTCAAAACACGTTAATGAGTCAGATAAACTTGTTTTCTATAGGTTCTCCATTTGTTGCCCAGCTTGAACTGCTTTTCACACACGCAAACCTTTGGTAAATCAGGTGGCAGGTGCGTGGGCATTGCTTTTGTCTTCTCACTGTCATAGTTTAATAACGCCCAAGAAATACAACGTGTCCTGCAGGACGCCCTTTGAACGGCAACATAAAAAACCCTGGCACACTGACAACCTTTGAAGTTTGCAGTTTCAACATCAAGATAATAAACCCCAGCCCCACCCACAGAGCTGAGATGCTACTGTAACTCCCAGTATATGTTGTACATTACATTGAGCCCATTTTTACCAACTGCACCTGTTTTGTATTGATTCATTTCTGATATTCAAATGTCATCACGTTTGAGTTTCTTACATTGGTTTCACCCTTTTAGATGGAGGACCCAGTAAGTATTAAGTGACTGTAAATGATTGACGGAGAGGTAAAGCAGTGGCGGAGAGGTTGGGGGTTGCCGCAGCTGTGTTTGGGTGTTGTCGTAACAGCATGTTTCAGTAACACCTGGAATTGTAGGTATTGTGTGGCCTCAGTGTCTGCAGTGTGGGACCGTATTTAAACTAAGAATTGCCACAGTGATGACAAGGTGTGTGTGTGTGTGTGTGTGTGTGTGCGTGCGTGTTAGAGGGCCTGGGTTTTTTGGCGTGGCTATAAATTTTGTCTAGGTATGTGAGTGAAGTGCATTGAGTTCAGTGTGGCATTTAAAAAGCTGTCAGGCCTGATATCAATCCTCCTGTCAACAGCAACAGTTGGATGTAAAAACCTCACCTCAAAATGTGGTTTTATACGTATTAGCATTGCAGATGAAGATTCTCTCGCATGAGCGTTTTAATAATTGAGTTGTAATTCATTTGAGTTGTTCTCTGTACTGGATTATAACACAAAGCATGAGTCCTGAATTGTGAGATTGGAGTGTGCCTGCGATTCCATAGGGAGCCTTATTGTCATATAGGAGTTATAGCAGTGTAGGCGTAGAGGCCCAAGACTAATTTCCTATGTGTTGTTTGTTCTGTAGGAGTTTGAGCTGGATGTGGTTGCCATAGTGAACGACACTGTGGGAACAATGATGACTTGTGCGTATGAGGAACCCAGCTGTGAGGTGGGACTGATTGCAGGTATGTTTAAAAAGAAATTCTCTCTCTCAAAAAAAAAAACAAAACAACAACACACATTTAAAATCGGCACATTTGAGAAGCAGCTGGACAGTGCAGCCGTGCTCTCACACTGCGGCGCCCTTCCCGACAGGGACGGGCAGCAACGCCTGTTACATGGAGGAGATGAAGAACATCGAGATTGTGGATGGAAACGAGGGCCGGATGTGCGTCAACATGGAGTGGGGCGCGTTCGGCGACAACGGCTGCCTGGATGATATCAGGACGCAGTACGACCAGGCGGTGGACGAGAACTCGCTCAACGAAGGCAAACAAAGGTTGTAAAGGCTTCTAGTGTCAAACAACACCAACGTATCCGAACAGGCGATGTCACTGCTTTCACTTATAAGACATGTAAAAAGAACATTCTCCTTTTTCCTGCTGCGATCTAAGACTAAGACTCTCTCATGTGCTCAGATACGAGAAGATGTGCAGCGGCATGTACCTGGGAGAGATCGTCAGGCAGATCTTGATCGACCTGACCAAGCGTGGCTTCCTCTTCCGGGGACAGATCTCCGAGACGCTGAAGACCAGGGGCATCTTCGAGACGAAGTTCCTGTCACAGATAGAGAGGTGAGAGAAACACCAACACCAACACAACAACTGCTCACCCACAGACAGACAAAGGAGCATTGTGTGTGCTGCAGACTGCAGTCTTATTTCAGGGTAGACGCCAACAACTTTTTGAGTAGTGCTTCAGCTTCAAGCTGTAACAACCTCATCCCAAATATTCCATTTTGTACCTCATTTTCGGAAAATATTGCATATTTCGTGTTTTTTTCATGTTTTTCCCGTGTATATAGTGTATACATACACACACACATACATATACATATATATATGTATATATACACACACACTATATATTGCCACAAGTATTTGCTGACCTGTCATCAATCGCATATGAACTTAAGTGACATCCCATTCTTAATCCATAGGGTTTAATACGACGTCGATCCACCCTTTGCAGCTATAACAGCTTCCACTCTTCTGGGAAGGCTGTCCACAACGTTTAGGAGTGTGTTTATGGGAATTTTTGACCATTTTTCCAGAAGCTCATTAGTGAGGTCACTCACTGATGTTGGACGAGGAGGCCTGGCTCTCAGTCTCAGATGTGATCTCAAAGATGTGATGACTGGAAAGTGGGGAATATATTTAACTTGAACTTGAACAGTAAACCTTTCTCCTACCTCCCAGCAGGCATCGATCAACATTGATTTCTAATTCATCAAAGTAAAAACCACATCTGCTTTGGTTGCAATATTTTTTTGGTGTGGATATTATTCAATCTGCACTTACAGTTGCAAATCCAAACAGCTGAAACAGTGACCAGCTGATTTGTAGTGAAGTGAATGAAACCTGGCAGCTGCCTGATGGATCTGACTGCTTATACACAACAAAACCTGCAAAACCAACGCTATGATTCACAATAACTGTATGAAAATGTGCACTTCAGACGTCCTTGTTCACAGAACAGTCACATCTTAGGGGGGAAAACACACCTAAGAATGAGAGCTGGGGGGCGTGCAATGTGACGACTTGAGTTTATACACTGTTTAAGCCTACCTTAGCCTCTGGGAACAGCTGTGTGGTATCCGGTGACTCTCCTGCTGTTGGCTGACCTCTGACATCCCCTCCTCCCTCCCTCGTGCTCCACAGCGATCGTCTGGCGCTGCTGCAGGTCAGGGCGATCCTGCAGCAGCTGGGGCTCGACAGCACCTGTGATGACAGTATCATCGTCAAAGAGGTGTGTGGCACGGTGTCCCGTCGCGCCGCTCAGATCTGCGGAGCCGGCATGGCTGCCGTGGTGGACAAGATCCGTGAGAACCGGGGACTGGACCACCTGGACGTCACGGTGGGCGTGGACGGCACGCTCTACAAGCTGCACCCACAGTAAGTCGCAGAGAAGTTCATTCATTCTTTCATCCGTTCAAACACACTTCAGACCTTATTAAAGTTCCACCATCAGGCTGCAAAGGCTGCGTCCTTTCATTTCATGGCCTTCGCTGCTTCAAGTGGCAGAGAAACCCATTTCTGAATTATAGTATTTCTTCTTTTCTTTGTGCGCAAAGTGGACCTTGAACATCTCAAAAGGCTTCTGATTAAAGATCATTGTCAGTTCAGTGTCAATGATGGTAGATAAACACACACAAAACAATAGAAAATATTTGAAGGATTAAAGCAAGAATGTACAATTCAGAGGCAAACACTGAACAGGCCAACGGTGAAACAGAAAAGCATGAGATGTGTGTTCAACAAGATGAAGAACTGAACATTTGAAGGCTAAAACCATTCAGTGACTAACTCAACATTAAGGCTTTGCTATAAATTGTGAGGCGTGTATCTTTTTTTACACAAAATAAAACCAAAACAGAGGAACCATGCTTTCTTTAACGGGAAATTTAACCCACGGTCTATTGCACCATGACCCCGAGTGGAACACCCCTCGAGAGATGAACCCCTCGATAGCCAAATACTGCTGTCTGTGGGGCCATAAGCTAACCGTGACCAAAAAGCCGCTCGTAGCCACAGATGAACAGCACAAACAGGGTCCCAGCACATAAAGGAGGCATCAATCATCTGCTAGCTTCGCCTGGTTTCTACTGAAAAGAGAACAACAACAATCACTGACTAAAGCGCTTTACAAGAGAAACGTTACGCACAAAACTTCAAACAAAACAGGACAATATAAAACTAGAGAGAGAGACAGAAGAGACATTAAAACAGTAAACAGATCATAAAGGTCCAGAGGATGTCGGGGTGTCGTCGTCATCATGATGCTGAATCAGGCATAGAGACTGATCTCACTGTTTGTGGCCAACTATTCCACGGTGTCGGAGCAGCAGCTGAAAGGCTCTGCCCCCTCTGGTCTTTAACTTTGCCAGTGGAAGGGACATCAGTGACCTGTTGGTGGGTCTGAGGGGGACGAGGTGGAATGAGCAGCTCAGACATGTAACCAGGTGTTAGTCCACAAAACGAATAAAAGAATCTGAAAATCAATCCTCTAATCTTTTAACTCCATCCGTCGTCTTTCTCGCTCCCTAACCTCTGCCTCCTGTCCCTCCCTCCCCCCCCACCCTTCCACAGCTTCTCACGGATCTTCCAGCAGACTGTGAAGGACCTCGCCCCCAAATGCGACGTCAACTTCCTGTTATCGGAGGACGGCAGCGGTAAGGGCGCCGCCCTCATCACTGCTGTGGGCTGCCGCCAGAGAGAGCTGGAAGCGCAGCAGCACTAAGGAGCTCCGCCCTCCACCACCCCCCGGGGGGTTCATCCTGGACAAACTACCTGCTGCTCCACCCTGACCTCCCTTCACCCACCGCACCGCACCGACTCCATCTACCCCTTTGGCAGCCGTGACTCCACCTCTGCCCGACCTGCCCCCCCCTCCACCCACCCCGACCCCTCTCCACACAGCCAGAGAGACACGCTGCATGCATAGGGAATTGAAACTGAGAATCTAAATATTTATTTATACGACACTGGAGGGTTTATTATTTCCATGTTTGTACATTTTCCTCATAGGCGTGTCAATAATCTGACAACTCTAAACTCCTTAGGTGTGCAATATTTGTGTATTGCTGATTTTATTTTTATATGGAGGCAGATATATAACTGTATTTATATTATAACTGAGGCCACTTTGAACCCCAGAGGTCATTAGGGATTTTGCACCATAGACACAAGGAAAAATGTCTGCACTTTTTATATATACACATACACACACACACACATATATATATATATATATATGAGAGTTACAACAGCAGCATTTCAATGTAAACTTTCCAAAAACTAAAAAAGACGTCCTTCTCACCGAATGATGAGGAAACTCGTTTTTACAGGCGTCACTGGTTCTTCACACGACCAGTTCCCAAAAGGGCTCGCTACGAAAAAAACAACAACAAAGGGTTGAATGCAAGAGTCACGGCTGTTCAAACCATCCTCATTTTATGTACCGACATGCTCACATGACGTGCTAAGCTACTAACAACACCCCCCCACCCCCACCCCTGTTCTTCTTCCTCTTTGTGTAACTCAGTGTAACTCACATATTAATGTACTCCAGCACCATTATTTACTCCTCGAGAGCTGAGACGGTAGACAAAAAACAAGGCCCCAGCGGAAGTGTTAGCGTATCCTGTTGCTGTCTGTGAACTACTATACTTTTGGTGTTGTGATTGAATTCCACTTCTTACTCATTGTATGTGCAAAGAATAAATGTTTCGCCGCCCCCCAAACACCACCACGAAGAAAAGAGTGGATACTACTACGAGCGCTTTTGTGTGTATTTGTGGCTGACTGTCAGTGTGTGTGTGTGTGTGTGTGAGTGCGTGCGCGTGTGTGTGTGTCTTCTGTAACGACCTGTAGCTTTCAATGTCCAAAGCTCTGTCAAGACTGCATGCCTTACATTAAGACAAAAAGGACAGTACTGGATCATTTCCTTCATTACTTCTTCTTCTTCATTTTTTTTATTTTCTAAATCAATATAGATTTGTGATCGACACAGTGAAAAGTGAATGCATTAAATTATATTTTGTTGTGGAGTAAACCCTGGTGTCTCTTTCTTAAACAACAACAACAACAACAACAACCACCAGCAGCAGCAGCAGCAGCAGCCTGGTGCAGCAGCAGCTGGTGCAGCAGCAGCAGCAGCAGCAGCAGCAGCCTGTTGCAGCAGCAGCAGCAGCAGCAGCAGCAGCAGCAGCAGCAGCAGCAGCAGCCTGGTGCAGCAGCAGCAGCAGCAGCCTGGTGCAGCAGCAGCAGCAGCAGCAGCCTGGTGCAGCAGCAGCAGCAGCAGCAGCAGCAGCAGCCTGGTGCAGCAGCAGCAGGAGGCCTAAACCTGTGACGGCAGCACATCAGGATCTTGATAAACCGTAACATCAGTGTGGTTTATCAAGATCCTGATGTGCTGCCGTCACAAAGTGTGGTGTTGAATGGAAAAACTTCACCATAACTTCACTTCTGAATATTTAAATACTCTCTAGGTTTTTTTTTTTTTTGGCAGCTTCATGCTTCAGGGATTCGAAGACCTTCGGTGTTGTTGTTGTTTTGCATATACATACATATATATGTATATATACACTTCCTTAATATAGTGATACTGCAGTGAGTTATGAAACACTGTGATGATGTGATTGCCCATGACATTTAAAAGCCTAAACCTGTAAACTAATATAACAGTGTAATTAAAACACACATGCATCATTCCTGTAGACGTATGTGGCGTGGCTGGAGTGAGGAGGAGTTTCCTCATCAGCTCTCGACGTCAATGCTGTTGAGTTCATTTACGACTTCTGCTCCATACAAATGGGTTTGAAAGGGGAACCATGCAAGTCTGGTGCTTTTCCTCTGTTTGGCTAACCCTCCATGTGGCGATTGTTTTCAACGGACCCGGGCCAGAAAATAATCAATAGAGTGGTACATAACGATATATACACACACTTGTGTAGTCTTATCTGTCATAAACAGGAGGTTATAGATCACGGGGCGTGTTTGTGTCACGGGAGCTGGGACTACTGGAAACACTTTGTTTTAACCTTTAAAACATGAGGGATCTCATTTCTCAGGGCGACGCACAGCTGCCTGCTTTTGACGATCATTAAAAGATACATAACTGTTGATTTTCTATTTATTGTCTATTTGAACACTTCCGGATGGTTGCGTCTCGCTCCAGCTCCTCTGAGGGGTCAAAGGCCTGAGTTCGTCCTGGTCTACGGTACTCCAGACTTTTCCCTCATCTATACTGCATCATACTCACTTTCAGGCTTCACCCCTGAGAGTCTGGCTTCATCCACGGATCTCCAGTCTGTGCTTGTGTGAAGTTTCCCACACCTGCTGCTGCTGCTGCTGCTGCTGCCATTCGCCCCTCAGGTTTTATCCAGCTGGACTCCAGCCTGCAGGACAAGACGAGGACAAGTCACTGTGGACACTTTTTAATAACACATTATTGATAGTGCATTCGTGAAGGATGCCATATCTGGCAACATGTGTCAGACTGAGGCCAACAACAGGGCATGATGGTTCAGGTTCGTGTGAATCTTTGTCTTTATAACACAATGCTGTCGTGTCTGTTCCTTCCTGTTCATTCACGTTGACGCCTTGGGCCAAATCTCCCGCGAGCTAAGAGCTTTAATCAAATGCACAGGACCGAGTGGTTTGTGTGTGTGTGTGTGAGTGTTTTCTCGTGCGTGCGCGCGTGCGTGCAAATGCATGTGCAGGTATTTGTCCTACTTCTTCTTCCTCTACTTCCCTGCTGGGTGTGAACACGAATAAATGTGACAAAAAAGTGCTGCAGCTACTTTAATACTTGTGAATAGCTTAGCTGTGTGTGAAGAAGAGTGTCCACATCCCTTTCTTTCTGCGTCCGTGCATGTGTGTGTATGTGTGCATGTGTGTGTGTGTGTGTGTGTGTGTGTGTGTGTACGAGTGTGCATGTGTGTTTGTCTCCAGCTCTCACCAGGTTGGGTGCGTTACACTGCTTCCTGCTGCATCCATCTGCCCGAAACTAACAAGCGCCGGACTGTCACCACGCACTGCAGGTATGTGGTCACGATTAACCGACCTGCGGTGACACCAGCCCCAGACGACTTGGGTGTAACGTTAACGTGCTCCGTGAGAGAGGGAGCGGGGGGGAAATGGGTGGTAGTCCGCTAGCTTAGCATGCTAACTTTCCTAGTTGTGCCTTTAGCGATTTGCGCTAGCTAGTAGCCAGCAATCTAGCTAGCGTTAGCATCGCATCGGAGCGAGTAGGTGAGCTCCGAAATCTGCTTTAATGTCGCGGTAGGGACGCTGCCAGTGGACTTTCGACGCGTAACGGGTCACGTTTGTGTTTTAGTCGACGGCGGAGCTCGGTGTGCATGTGTCAATCCGCGCATTTCGTGCAAATTTCCGTGCGGGAGCCGAGCGGCTAATGTCAACAGCTAACGCCGAGCTAGCGTTAGCCCGTCGCCGTCAACGGCTGGCTCGTCAGTTACCTGCTTCACCGGAGCTGCGCTGCCACATTGTGGGGTTTTTGTTTTAACTTGACGAACGGTCAAAGCGTCAACCACCTGGCTGTGTAGCTCCACTAATTGGGGTGGGGGTGGGGGTCAGGGGTGGTGGTGGGGGGGGGGGTTGAATTGTCTTTGGCTGTTTGTTGCGGTACCGGCCACCCACGGAGCGGGGATGGCACGAATTCACTGACCGACCGAGGAGCCGTTGGGCTCGCGCACACAGCACGTGCTGTCATTTGTTCAAAACAGGTGCTCCAGATGCTGCACGCGACTTATATGCTAATTAATTAGCAGGTGCTCGGTCGCCACCTCTGTCACCTCCAGCCTCAGCTCGGCGACAGGGCGTGAAGACTGGAGGAGGAGGAGGAGGAGGAGGGGGGCAGGAGGTGGTGGTGGTGGGGGGGGTTAAAATCCAATCCAATCCTGCAACTATTGATTATTAGCATAGTGAGATAATCTATTGATTATTTATCCGACTGCCTGATTAATTCAGCACCGTGCAGTTGATTAGAAAGCTGTGGGAAGTGTCCGTCCTGATCCTCCCAGCTTTCTAATGTGCGAGCAGCCAGAACCAGCACATGTCAAAACAAAGACATGCAGCAGATCCTCACACCTGAGGAGCTACAACCAGGGGACGTCGGCCATGTTTGTGCCTTAGAAATGAGTCACAGTGATGAATTTGTGCAGTGCTGACTGATTAATCGATCGAAGGTGAGCGTTTGATAACGACAGCGCAGCGTTTAATCAGTGGTATTGGTGCATTCAACAGGTTTGTATCGGAGGCAGTGAAGCTGGTGGGAGCCACCTCCTGACGTCCCTCCCCCTCAGGACAACAAAGGCAGCTCGTCTCCCCTCGGCAGTTTGAAAAGCTTCCATCAGACTCATGACTGTTTGAAGGGACACGGCCCCACCGTGGCCCATGCACTGTACCCGTTTCCCTCCCTGTCCTCCTTATCCCTCAAGCTGACGCAAAACCCCAGACACCTCCCCCCCTCCCCCACCCCCACCCCCACTCCCACCCAGTCCCCAGCGACTCGCCCCCTCCCACCCACATGGCGTCCGGCACAGAAACCGTGCACTACATCCACCTCCACAACTCCAGCCAGTCCGTGCTGGAGGCCCTGCGCACGCAGCGGCGCGAGGGCCTCTTCTGCGACGTGACCGTGCGGATACACGACGCCTCGCTGCGCGCCCACGCCTGTGTCCTGGCGGCCGGTAGCCCCTTCTTCCAGGACAAGCTGCTGCTGGGTCACTCTGAGATCTCCGTGCCGCCGCTGGTGCCCGCCGAAACCGTGAAGCAGCTGGTGGATTTCATGTACAGCGGCTCGCTGGTGGTGCTGCAGTCGCAGGCCCTCTGCATCCTCACCGCTGCCAGCATCCTGCAGATCAAGACCGTCATTGACGAGTGCACCCAGATCATCTCTCAGAGGAAGGCGGCGGCGGGGGCGGCGAGCGCGGCAGCAGCGGCGGCCGCTGCGGCGGCGGCGGCAGGAGGAGGGATGCTCGGAGGAGTCCTTCCTAAACAAGAAGAGCGTGGTGGGGGCAAAGGGAGAGAGAGCGGCAGCAGTGGGAGCTGCTCTGTGGGCGGAGCAGGCGGGGGTGGGGGTTACGCAAACTTCTCTAACTTCATGGCCGAATGTGGGGGGGGCAACATGGCCGCGGGGTTAGGGGGCACCGGCGTCAGCGTCAGTGAGAGCGGCCCAGGCCCCATGGAGCAAGCCAACACCGTGAGCCTGATGGCGCTGGGGGACATGGGCCCCGGCGCCATGTGCGGTGACGGGATGGGCTCCGGGCCCGGCACCATCCTCATGAAGCAGAGCCCCAGCTGTACTCAGGACGTCAGGTACAAGCTCCGAGACCTGTTGGCGCAGACGGCCAACGGAGCCAACACTAGTAGCACAGGGAACCTCTCCGCAGGCTGCAGCGGCGGCGTGGACGGCATCGGCAGGGACAGCCTCCGCGGCAACACAACTGACCTCTCTGATGACCTGGTGGGGATGGACAGATACAGCGAGGAGGAGGACCTGGACGGGAGGGAGCGGGGAAGGGACGGAGACAGAGATAGGGGGGCGAGCCACAGCCGCAAGCAGAGGCAGCCGCTAAGACTCCAGGTAGGGGGAATAAGGGGAAGGGTTGCCATGGTTACAGCTTTCAGGCATGCAGAGCTGCAACGGTTTGTTTTTTCTTTCTTTTTCTGCTTTTCCCTCTTCTCACACTGCATTGGCGTATATCGCTGAGATGTTTCTGCACTTTGCACAATCGAAGAGAAGCTCTCGTCTTAATTTCAGCCTTGTTGATATTCTATGGACTTCTGCATATTCACTGTACGTCATTGAACTTATTAGCAGCTGCTTGAAGGAGCTGTAGCCGCCTCGATGCACCGACTATCTGCTGCCTTTTTTTTTTTTTTTTTTTTTGTCTTCTTTTAATCCTCCTACTTCTGTTCCTATGTGATTTTTTTTTTTTATGTTTGTAACCACTTGGATTGATTGAAACTGACGTGTTTTTGTTTTTTTGTTTTTTTTGTCCTTTCTCCTCAGGTGCTGGGAGGAGAGGGAGTGGTGGTGAAAGACGAAGGGGTTCAGGATGCCGATGGGACCGTCTATGCCATGGAGGACGGGAGACGAGACGGAGAGCAGGAGGGCTCCCAGGAGTCCATGGCCAGCTTTGGACAGGTGAGGTTTTACCTGCAGCTTGAACGTTTTTAAATAACTCATCAGCTGCGTTGAGGCTTGATGTCAAGGTAATGCAGTGGGTTGTTGTTTTTTTTTTTATGGAAACTTTTACAGCGAGCTTTTACTGTGCTGAAATGATCCTCTGCGTTTCTGTCACAATTCCTGAAGTAAGTAGAGAGAGAGAGAGGGTGGAGGTGGTGGTGGTGGTGGTGGTGGAGGTAGGGGGGGGGACATGGTGGAGCAGATTTATGCCGCAGCCTGCTGTACCCTGCAGACTACACAGGGAACATCTGCCACACAGTCAAAAGAATTCAGCACCGCCTGTCAGTTTCCTCCAAACTGCTGCAGAGTTCATTGTGATCGGGGGAGAAAGGGGATGATCCCGTCAGTCTGGCAGGTTCAGACGTTTACGTTTCTCATGCCAAGAACAACAAAAAGTGATCAGCGCATTCAGCGGCTCTGTCTGCGGGCAGGTTCCTCTCCTCTGCTGCTGATGGAGCGTTTTTGAAAGTTCAACGTTCATTAATGCCTTCACATGCAGAGAGCCAAATCGGTTGCTCAGGTCCCAGCAGGGCAGCGGCAGTAAAAACAAGTGAATGCAAGACGACGTGAAGTCCACAGGAGCAGAGGTTCAGTCGCAGAAGAAGAGACAGGAGGCTCTCTACCTTCCACGTAGCGTCTCCTGGTCTCTGTGATCTGTTGTTAACGTTTCCCACCACGGTGGGCATCGCTCAGCACACGCTGGACTTGTGCCACGGTATCTGTTTTTGGTTGGTTGGTACTCATCAGCATGATGCAGGCGTGGTCTGAGGTCTTGTGTATACGTCCTGTTTTATTGTATATACACGCACACGGCCAAGTGCGCTGTTTCCTCGGGTTGCTACAGAAACGTGGGGACAAAACCTACACGGCACGAGGTTCAAATCTCCAGCGACCGCGTACTGTAGAAAGCCTCCCGGTGTTTGTTTGTTTGGTTTCCCTGACAGTCGGCTCCCTCTTCTCATGTTTGCCTCCTCCTCCTCCTGTTGGCCGCCATGTTTTTCCTGCTCCATCCCGCTTTGAATCAGATTTATTATAGTTAACGAAAACTAAGACTAAAACTGAAACAGTGAGAAAAATAATTGAACTGAAATACAAATAAAAAATAAGTTTAAAAAACTGAAAACGAAATTAAAACTACAACGAACAATGCAAAACTTAACCTGAACTAAACGATTGAGACGACGGGCTGCTTCCAGCGGGGGCCAGCAGAGCAGATATCGGCTGCCACATACCAAAGGAAGATTAGCTTAGCTTAGCTTAGCATTTTATGATCTGATAGAAATCAATTCCTCCAAATCCTCCAAAATAGAAACTAGTAAAGTAAAACAAAAAAAAACCAAACTGGAAAAACTAAATAAAACATAATATTAAAAAAGTTGCTGAGAAGCTGCTGCTCTTCTTCGCGCCGCCGTCTCCGACTGACTTGATATCAGATCACGGTTTTGTGTTGCACCGGATGTGAAACCATGAAGGTCACTGATGTTTATTTTAATTAAGGAATCTTTCTGAGAAAATCTAAAGAGCGCTGAGATTTGAGCGTCGACGGCAGCGCCACAGTCGACGCTCAAATATTACTGGGAGGAGCGACCGACCATTGTTTAAATGTCAGATGAGTCACGGAAATTAATTACTGGCTTTAATATTGTGCAAAAAGACTCGCTGGTCTGCAAGACTTGGTGCTGACAGCGGAAATCTGTGTGTCGGTTGTTGGTGTAACATCGTCATAATGTTAAGTAACTGTAGCCTGTGGATTAGTGTCTCAGGGAGGTAGACGTGTGCATTTCATTGAGTCACATGAAATGTTCATTAACACGCTCCGTCCCTGTCGCATAAACAAGTCAAAGATTTGTACACGCTACAGATTTCATGTGCATTTTTTTTTTTAAAGAAGCCGGTGAAAAAATCAACCCATGGAGCGCTGGATGACGTTATTCATCATACAGTATACAGTGTTTACATCTGTGCAGTCTAAACCGTCATGAACAAGATTACAGGTTACGGAGCATGTTTGTGTCGCGGTGCTGCAGAGACAGAGAGAGCTGGGACGCCGGGGCGGAGGCCAAGGTTGGTTTTCAGCCCAGAGGGGCCAGGTGGAGGCCAGAGAAGCCTTCGTCCTCCCTGTGACACGTTACAGGTCACGTGACCATCACAGTTCCTCAAGCTGTTTAATGAAGCGACACATGTAGCACAGTTCCTCTTAACACACTAAAACATACATTATAATGTATGTTTTATAAATCCAATAAATAGACGGTGAAGGCACTGCAGCGTTCACTCTGGAAGGTGTCATGGTGTGTCATCTGACCGCGGCCAGATGTCAGTCACATCTGTATAGTGACTTGATTTTCCAGATATTTAAAAAAAAAAAAAAAAAAGCAGAGATTTTTTACATGTGACTTTCCAGAACAGGTAATAACTCAGACCCCTGCGTCTGGTTTCATATCTGTAATCTGCATTTTTGTCGCAACATGGCCTGAAGCCCCGTCTGCCTGTTCAGCAGGTGGAAAGTTTCCCTCCTCTGCATGTTAAAGAGGTTACAGAGAAAAATATGTTCCTTCCCCTGCCTGCACTTTTGATCATGTGCAGATTTGACATAAGTGTATGTGGTCGGACCGGTCAGACCGCTCTATGTATATGCGTGTTAACGTATGGGTGTGTAAAGATTTTGCATAAATGATGGAGGGGGGGGGGGGGTGTGATGCATCATATAATGAGGGACGTGGTTTGTTTCATATCAGCACACGAAGCGAGACGCAGCAGAGACATGATGAACGCACAGTTGGACTACAACTCTTCAAACATGTACACTTTGACTGAGCTGAGACCGTTCAGTGTGTTTCAGCAGGGATCTTTGCAGGCGGCGGGGCGGGTGGGAATCAGACCGCTGGAGCCGGTGAGTGACTGAGGCTCAGCAGGAGCGGAGCGCTGGGCTGGGTTTTTCTTTTCCCTGTTTCTGTGACTGAGCCTCTGTCTGTTTGTCTGTCCTGTGTAGGATTTCTACGATGAGCAGGGGGTGTTCACTGAGAATTTCTGGCCCCAGAGCGAGCCCCCGAGGGCCATGGCTTTCAACCCCAGAGGACGGGTCAACAAGCCCCTGACTCCACCCCCAACCACACAGTCCATCAACAACCAGGTGCGTGCACTTCACCTTCACAGATAGATAGATAAGAACCCAAAATCATGACATGTTCATGATCCTCACTGCCTTTAAGCCCTGGCGTCTGCCGGGGGGGGGGGCAGCGACACAAAGAGGCCATTATGAGGATGATGTATGTCCCTCATGATGCGAGCTGCCCCCCCCCCCCACAGCAGCAGTTGTCATAGATGGGCTGCAGGTCAGGCAGAGGTGTTCCCAGGATCCTCCCAGCTCAGCGGATTACTGTGGAGGTGGAGGCGGTTTGATCGAGCCAACAGAATCAACGCTCTGAGTTGAAGACTGATTCATGTGAACAGTTTGATGTCAAAGAGCTTGTTTCATGTTTCGTCTGCCTTGGGGGGGGGGGGTGTAGTGCACTCACTGCAAAGATGTTTGAGTTTGAGACCTGTATCAACAGGCACAAGGATCAGAGGCAGCTGTGGTCCAATGTGCAGCTAATACACTGAGAGATAAACACGTCAGTGAGGGACAAGTCGACCCGATGAAAAAAACACGGACGGCCATTATCCCTGGCAGTTTGTTATTTTCGTCTTCAAAGGTTTCTCTCTTTTAAATCCTCAGAATCAGTCGATCGTCTTTGACCAGAACAGTGATCGAGCTGCCACATTAATGCAGGTGTTGTGAGGGATTTTCCTTCTGGTCATAGAAATACATCAGCGTTAAAGAAGAAGATCCGACATGTACATATGAAAGAGGAACGGGAAAGAGAGGGAAACGTCACGGTGCAGGTAGAGGTGTGAGGACAAACTGAAGTTAGAGCAATGTCTCTGTTTTGGAGAGAGTTTTGTTTGACTTCTGTGGACCAGCAGTTTCCTGTGGTGGGGGTAAGGCGACACGTGTGTTTTTCGGGTGGCACGGACCAGGATGAGGAGGATCAGGATGTTTTTATCACGGACATCTGACATGACGAGACGTGTTGGAAAAGTTTGGATTAAAACCTGTGAACTGGACGTAATGGTTCCACTGGTTCTGGACTCTTCTCAGTCAGACTTGTACACGTACCTGTACTGCATAGCATCAGACATGTCTGGGTGGGCGGAGGCCAGATGTATGGATGTATACATGAACAGGTAGAGAAACATGTATATTGTCTAATTCTGCCTCCCAGGTCAGTATGTTTGTACGTGTATGGGACGATGAAGGAGAATCACTGCTGCGTAACTTATGTTTTTTCTTCATTACACTTTGGTTCGGTGACAGAGACCGGTGACATGGAGACATGTATAACCTGCTCTTCAGAAAAAGAAGAACAAGACTAATTAAACACACGTGATACATTTGCACGTGATTCTCTGTGTTCAGTTCGACTTAAAACATGAAAAAACACACACACACTTATATAAAAAAACAGGTTCCCTGTCACATGTTTCAATCTACAATCCAATTAATGTTATTAACACTTGATGTTGCACGACCGGTCTGAGCTGCCTCTTCAAACCACCACTTAACTCAGGTGTGACAGATTGACAGGTATGTCATATCTTTGATATTTTTGAGCGTGAGCCAAGATGAACCTAAACATCACTGCCGGCACGAACTCTTATTTCCACCCTTGTTTGACATCACTTGAGGAAATGACACCGTCATACAGGACCTGTGTGAAGAGATCAATTACATTCGACCGTCAAGGACTCAGGAAATAAATCATGTTTGCGTGTCTGTAAGACGTGGATGTCGACATTCACCGGTAACAAAAGAGAAACATCAACATGGGACAAAGTTGTAATGCTTTTTATATTTTTATTTCGTTCGGTGTCTGAGGGACTCTGGATCTGTGTGGTTCATATGCACACTCAAATATTTGCTAATTTATGAGGGATGATCAAAGCTATGCTGAGATCTGTGTTAGATCTGAGGGTGTATTCAGGCCGGTGGCTCCAAAGTTGAACACAAACCAACTGTCTGGTCAGAAATCTTACCTGGAAGGCGAAGATGGAGGAGGAGGAGGAGGAGCTTACAGCAGTCCTGGAACAGAGGTCTCAACAGGCCTGAAAATTAAAACCCGACACGTGGTTGAAGCCCGGACCCGATATGAGCTCCGGCTCAGCTCCGGCTCAGCTCCGGCCTTCCAGAGCCCTCCACAACACATACGCCGACCTTCTCTTTTTGCCAGACGCCGCAGCACGGCGCATGTATTCACAAACAACAAAACACCCGGTTAATTTTCAAAATAAAATACACTGTGTTTGCGGCGGATCACATTTCCCTGCACGACACCTTGAAAACGTTGTAATGGGCAGAGGCAGGCCTGAGGTCAGCAGGTCAGTTTGTCATTCCTTGATTTCAACAATAATCCTTTTTTTTTTTTTATCTCGTCCTCAGCTTCTGTTCCAGTACCCGGTGAGCCAGTCGCAGCCGGCGCCGTTCTACGTGGGCGGGCCCATGGGTGGGATTGACAGCATGGCGGGGACAGAGCCCAGTCAGCAGCCTCCGCCCCCGGCGCCGATGACCCCAGCCCCGCCGCCCTCCACCTCCTCCTGCTCCGCCGGCCCCTCCCCTTCCTCCCAGGGATCCGAGACCTCGTTCGACTGCACGCACTGTGGCAAATCTTTACGTTCCAGGAAGAACTACAGCAAGCACATGTTCATCCACTCTGGTAAGACACGGTCACCTACGGACTCATCCACACAGCACACAGAGCCCCCCCCCTGTACAGTCCTTTTATTTTTAACATGAGGAAAAGTTTAGTGTGAAGCCCAGTGTCGTCTCCAGTGATACAGAAGTTTTCACTGCAGTAGCTTCTGCAGCCTGTGGTCCGCCATTGTTGTCACATGACGTCTAGCAGGGTGGAGAGGTGGGGCTCCCGAAACAATGACACGATACAAAACTAGGATGGGTCCTAATACTGTCATTAATGTAAGCAGGGGATTATGTCATGTGGTATGAAAGGGGTGGAGCCCAAACACAGAGCTGAAAGCAAATTCAACATCACAACTACAGCCACGTTATGACGTGTGTGTGTGTGTGTCTGCAGGTCAGAAACCTCATCAGTGCTCCATCTGCTGGCGCTCCTTTTCCCTGCGCGACTACCTCCTCAAACACATGGTGGTGCACACCGGCGTCAGGGCCTTCCAGTGCTCCATGTGCGGCAAGCGCTTCACCCAGAAAGCTCGCTCAACGTGCACATGCGCACCCACCGTGCCGAGCGCACCTTCCAGTGCAACGTGTGCCACCGGGCCTTCACGCACCGCACCTTGCTGGAGCGCCACGCCCTGCAGCACGCCCCCCACGCCCCCCAGGCCCAAGGCCAGGGCCAGGGGCGTGGAGCCGACATGACCTCACCTACCAAGCACAGTCCTCCGGCTCTGGGAGGACCCTCAGGTATGGCCGGCGCGGCTGGCATGGTGGGCAGCATGGCCAACATGCCCAGCCACGGAGCCTCCTCCACCTAGAGAGAGAGGGGAGGGGAGGGGAGATACAGGGGGAGAGGGGGGAGGTGAGAGAGCCCATTCCTCAGTTGGTCCTCCTAACAGCCTTGTTGATGTTTTGTTGTCATGGGAACAGCACCTACAGGTTTCCCACTCAGATTCAGCCTTTAACCAGGGTTCCTACAGAAGAGAAGTAGTTTTACCTTGTTACTGTGGTTCGTGACCCTCCTGTCATCGCTTGTGTTGTGACGCGTGTTGCCGTGACGACTAATCATAAGCTTACACAGCAACATCATCGCTAACGATCACTTCACGTCGATGAGCAGCCTTTTCTTCTTTTTTTTTAAATCCAGGAAGGTGTAGGAGCCCTGTTCAAAGACACCAGGGAGTCACCAAAGAGGTTAGGAAGACAGAGGGGGAGGGGGGAGGGTCACTAGGTGAAGGAGATGGTGGGATGGTTGGGGGGGGGGTTATATGGAGATGCAAGTTAGGGAAATAAGTGGAAATGGGGTGGGGGGAGGGGGAGGGGGGGTGTTAAAGGGTTAGACTCACCATCAATTCACTGAATTCAGATCAATGCTCCAAATCAAAAGTGTCAATATTAATAAAATCAAGTTATAACTCATTAATATTCAAAAGTATTGATCAATCAATTCTCTTAAAGTCGAGTTTTGACGACGTCACAGGAGGAAAGTTAGCGTCTCACTCTGAACGCTTCAAAACCTCCCGTGAAATAATAACAAAGATGATTCAAGCTTTGTCCTGAGTTCAGCGAATTGAACGTGAACGGAGCCCAGAGCAGAGCAGGGCCACGGAGACGGAGGGCTGACGAACGATTCAGTGAAGAAGAAGAAGAGTAGTCAGAGCGGGGAGAGACTACAGAGGGAGGGGGGAGGAGGAGGAGGAGGAGGAGGAGGAGGAGGAGGCGTGACGCACAGCAGCGTGAATGAAATTCACCTTCATCCATCAGACAGCTTTGTAACATTTTCCACAGGCGCCACCGCTCGGCCCCAGGATCATATACCTCGAACCAGGACGGGCCCCCAGCGGCTCGGAGGGACACTATTACTCTTTACTCATTGGAAAATGTTTCAGCATGTTTTACACACACACACACACGCACACACACACACAATCATATGTATACAGAAACAAAAAAAACCCTCTTTCACACACACACACACACACACCTACAATTACCTCGGTGGTCCAAAGACAGGCATTATGCTTCACATGTTTTAAGCTACATCATCAAAAGAAGAAACAGTGAAAACTAAAGCTACGATAGATCCATTTACTTTTTGAAAGCTTACTAAAGTACTTCTATGTAAAGTTCCTGTACATCGCTATGACGCTCAGTTTGTTATTTGTTGCTCATGTGATTCTTTGATGCAGAAATACGGCAGAACATTTAAAAAAAAACAAACAGAAAAAACGACAAAAAAAAAAAAACTTTTAAAGTGAAAGAGCCATTCACAGGAAGTTAAACTTGGTTGAAAAACTATGACAAATCAGTAACTTTTATCAGGATTTTTATTGAGTGTTTGGTTGTGTTTGTCTCTTTCGGGGCTCTGGTTATATAACAATAAATGGGTAAAAAGTGTTTGTTGCTTAACAAAAAAAAAAAAAAAAAGCTTTTCTCGCAGCACTATTGAAAAAAAAAACAAACTTTTTAACATTTTAGTAAAACTAAATTAATCAAGGAAACGTACAATCACCCCAACTACAAGTTTTGACCAAGTCAAACTGGTGATAACGTCGATTATCACATTAATATTTATTACAATTTGATCTCTATGCACAATTAAGTTTGCACATCCTGTTATTTAGACCTAGATGTTGTCCCCCCCCTGCCCAGCCCCCCCCAAGTATTTGGCCTAAGATTGTTTATGTTTTTGTGTTGGTCCCTTTTCTTTTCCGGTTGACGTCGGCGCCTAAAAGGCGATCTTTAAAGAAGACGTCTGTGTCCCCGGCTTTCTGCTCATTCTCCTTTAAACTGTTTGTCAGTCGGAGCATTAAACGATTATTGAAGCCGTGTCGCTACGTGTCGACGAGCTTTGTAAGAGCCTTTTACAATTGACTTCAGAAGTGCACGTCCCCTTCAAAAGGAGCCAGAGACCATTTTTATGAGCTTCAGAACTTTGCGAGTGATGAAATAATTTGATGAGAAATTGAAGAAAAAACAAACAAAACAAAAAAAAAATCACTTTAATCTAAATTTATTTTCATTGTTTTTTAAACGAGTGGATTCAGCCCGCCCCGACCCCCCCCCCGCCCCTTATTCAGTCTGGACTTCACTATAAATATTGACATTATAAATGTCCCATTTTTAAAATGTGGAATTTAAAAAAAAAAAAAAAAAAAAAAATCTGCTTATTTACACAGGAGCAGGTCCGACAGCGCGAGTCCGTTGGCCTCTGAACGCCACACACAGATTTGCTGACTCAGTAGTTTTTGTTTTCTGTCCGGATGAAAGTGGACGGAAAAAAAACGGCTCCAGCTCACCGTCAGTCAGTCGGTCAGTTGGTCGGTTGGTTATAAGCTATCTTATATATATATATTTATATGTATATATATATATATATATAATATATAAATAAAAATGTTAACGCCAAAACTTTGGTGCTTCTCTTGGAATCTTTACCTCATGTTGCCAGTTGCCAACGACGACGCGCTGTGGCCTGTGTTTGTTTGGTGAGTAAGCGGTGTTGAGCTGTTTCAGAGGTTTGATCTATCCTCAGAAAGTGGAAGTGGTTTTGGTGCATTTTGTCTGAGGCGGACCCTTGTACAGTACTGTAATATGTGTGCTTTGAAGCCATGTCAGCGCATTGTAACGTACTGTGTTATGCTTTTTTTTTTTTTTGTTTGTTTTTTGTTTTTTGTTTTTCGTTCCTGTTTTACTGGGAGGGAAGTTGATAATTGTTTTTTCTACATTAATATTTCTTTAACAGATGTTAAATATGTCAGAAGAATTAAAAAAAAAAACTGTCATTTTATAAAAAAAAAATTTAGAAAAAAAATCACTTGTCATCGTAAAACCGCATCTTTTATGTAAAAAAAAAAAAAAAAAGACTAAAAGGCATGATTTTAACTTTTTTCTGAGAACTTAGATGTCGTACTCAATGAATTAATTGAATTTTAAAAATGAGTGATTTCAAAGATTTCTTTCTCCAAATAAAAAGTCTTCTATGGCACCAGGCCAGCTGCTCGTCACAGACCTCATCTTTCTATTGACTGTGTGTGTGTGTGTGTGTGTATATGTAGTTAATGCTTTATATAGAAGACCCATAAGGTTAGAGTATAAAGGTAGACGTGCGTCTTAAAGCTCCATACGGTATAAAGGTAGACGTGCGTCTTAAAGCTCCATACAGTATAAAGGTAGACGTGTGTCTTAAAGCTCCATACAGTATAAAGGTAGACGTCCATGTGTAGTGTGATTATAAAGCAGCTCTAGGTTCTATATTAATACTGTGAAAGTATCAAAGCCTCAGTCCACAGAGAAATGCACACAGCCTGTATTCAGACACTGAGCCTTAAAACCAGCCGTCAGGACTTCCTGTCACTCTGTGATGTCACAACAAAGCAGCCACCAAAAGCCCCGCCCATCACCTGGACCCAACACCATCCAACAACTTGTAGGATTTGGTTTCTCTGAGTGTTTTATTCTGAAATCTGCTCTGTTTTATTGGATCAGTCAGAAAACAGTCAGCCAATCAGAAGAGAGGCTCATAGCCTCCTCTCTTCTGATTGGCTGACACCGACCTGCTCTAGAGGAGGAGGTGGAAAACTACACTGAGATGGTTTTTAATTCATAAAGCCTCAAACAGATCATCTGATGGATCAACACTCTGTAACATGTGGAAAGGTAAACAACGTAATGTCCCTTTAAGTCACAGTGACATGACTGTGTGTGTGTGTGTGACACAGCCTTTGTGTCAGCACCATGTTGTTGTGGCAGCTGCATCACAGTCGCTGAGTGATGTCATGTCGAACAATGTTTTTTATTGATCCTGAGAAGCTGCTCGCTTCCTCCATCTTTTATTCCCTCAGATTGATTGAACTCTTCTTCTGCTTCTCACTGTAGCTCTTTGTCTGTATTCATGCCTCTCTCTCTCTCTCTCTCTCTCTTCTATCTCCTCCTCGCCATTTCTCAGACTCCGCCACAGATCCATCAGAAGGACAATATATATAAAAGCTGTATTTTGCTGAAGGCCCATTGATAATCTTTTTGTTGTGTGCTGCTGCAGCCCTGAGCCTTTGAAGGTCTGGCTGCTGGTTCGTGGCTGAACTCTGGCCAGAAGGCATCTGTTACTCAACAACATCTGTTCCTGCTACTCTTTTTCTCCCAGCATGCCGAGGGACACGCAGGCTCTCCCAAGGGTGGCCCTTTTGTGTGCCCCATTGTCAATTCCATCATTGTCTGCCGAAGTCTGTTCCCATAATGCCATGGGGTTATAAACCCTGAGCAGCGGAGGCCGGCTGATGATTTACAGTTATTTGTGTCTAAAACACAATCAGCGTCTTTGTGGGGGCAATTAAGTTGGAAAGAAAAGGCTGAGGGGGATTTAAAGAGGCGATGATAGTGAGAGCTGTAAATCCACTAATGTAAAGTTTGTTTGTTTTTTCAGTGAGAAGATAAAAAAAAAAAAAAAAAAAGCTGCAGTTGCTTCGGCTCATTAGCAGTGGAAAGGAAAAAACCCACTAAAGATGTCGCCTCTTCGTTTGGAAACAGGAAGTGAGAATCCAAAGAAGCTGCATGTGGACGTCCAGGAGTCATGAATCACCTGACTTGTTCTGTAGGAAGGAGAAATAGGAGGTGGTGGTGGTGGTGGAGGTGGTGGAGGTAGTAAATCTAGCAAAGGGACATTGTTGTTTTTCTGAATGGGTTCCCCCCCCCCACTCCTCCTCCTCCTCCTCCTCCTCCTCCTCTCTCTCTCTCTCTCTCGTCTCCAGGGAGACACTTTCAACTTCTGGCAGTAGCCAACAGTGTGGGCATAGAAAAAGCCCCACTATGGGGTCGCCAGGGGGAAGACAACAGATGTTACTGATTAACTTTGCTCACGGACCCCGAAAAGCAAAGAGACGGGGTTTCCACAGCACTTACAGATGGACACGACCACGACAACAACAAACAACAAACAACAACAACAACAACAACAAAAAGAGTTGGACGAGATTAAAATTTCACATTTAGCAATATTTTATTTGGAAAAATAGTCTTGGCTAATTCCTTCATTCAAAAACGGTAAAGGAGACAGTAACATAACAATGTGTACAGTACGATCCCTCTTAAATAACATTTTCTTAAGAACAAAAACAAAACAAAAAAAGTCCCATCGACCTGAAGTGCCTTTGCAAATATCATATAAAAAAAGCAACTTAAATAATCAGAACAAACAATCACAAATATACAACACGAAATAAAATAACACAAAGTCATTAAATTAACTTAAATTAAATCATAATTTTAAATCATAACTTTTTCTTGTTTTTCTTTTTTCTTTATTTTACAAAAAGGACGATTCGCATCGAAACGTTTCCGCTTTTCTTCTTAAATCAAGACAAAATATACGTGTCCCAGTGAAAACAACAGAAAGAGTCAAGAAAAAAGAAAAAAAATAAAATAATGAACAATACTATGTCATCATCACCATCATCTTCATCATCATCATCATCATCATCATCACTTATAAATGGTTTTGGAGGGGGAAGAAAACGCACTTCAGTTTAAACACAGTGATCAAGTATACATACAGTCTCCACATGTCGCCCATGTGAACAGGCCATTATGGCCAAACATCCACCGTTTGATGCAGTTCCTGCGCTCAGCAACGGCGTGTGGGTTAGAGAAAAGGCCCGGGTGCAAATGTTGCAAAAAAACTCACATCGTAGCGTAATCGCGTGTCACGACGTTCCTCTCATATATTTCATTTCATTTTTCCCGACAGAAGGCAGAACAGAAAGCTAAGTGGCCGGTTTACTTTAAACCGTTTTCTTTAATAAGTCCTTTCTTTTATTTATTTAAAACCCCGCCAGTTCTTCTCATCCCACAGGCCGCCGCCGCCTGCGCTTTTAGTTTCCAGTAGAGAACCAGCTCACTCTGAATATCAGTTAAACGTCTCGGTATCAGCAGCAGTCTCAAGGCGGGACACCTCCCCCCCAGGGTTAGAGCAGCATCTGAAGGAGCATAAAAACTCTCCCATAGAGCAAATGAGCAACGGGCAGCCCAGCGCTGGCTCGTTACACCTGCAACACACACACAGAGAGAGAGAGAGAGAGAGGCACCAGGTTAGAGTGTGTTCAGAGGGAGGGAGGGGGGGGGGGGGTTACCAAGGTCAGTGAACTCACCTCAGTTGCAATTATACATTCGTCCTTCTCTTCTGACATCACAAACACAGATTTGTACTTGGTGTCCGCACATGCAGACATTTCTGGAGCTTTCTTTTCTGACGCGTCGCTTCAGGAGAGAAACAGAGACAGAGAGACGTCAGCGTCATCACTCACCGCCGCAAACCCACCTCAACATTTTCTTTTTCTTTCAAATATTCACCATTTTAAACGTTTGCTGCGTTTCTCCTCGAACTCAAACGAGTCCAGGGACTGGCACTTGTCCTCGCAGGCCGCCTCCAGCATGGCCTCCTTCGCCGCCTGCTCGTAGTTGACCTCGTGTACGAGGTTGTAGTCCGCCGGCGGGTGGCGGCTCTTGTAGCTGCTTCTCCCCGGTGACGACCCTTCGTCGGGGTCGCCGCCGCTGCTGCACAAGTCCATCTTCTTGTTGATGTTTTTTACACCTGGCGTCGGCATCACGCTCACGGCCAGGTCCCTGTCGCTGCGGTGGCAGTTGTTCGTCAGGTTGTTTATCGTCTCTCCCTCGCCTGCCGTTTCGATCTGACCGCCGCGCTGGACTTTGGACCGGAAAAATCCAACCAGCACGGCGCAGCCCGCCAGCAGCAGGAGCACCAGGGCCACGCCGGAGCCCACCGCCATCCAGGGCACCTCCGTCCCACGGATGGCGGCGTGCTCCGGCAGCAGGAACTGGCAGTTCCTGCCTCCGTACCCGGGGACGCAGGCGCAGACGTAGCGGTTGTTCCTCTCATGGCAGGTGGCGCCGTTGTGGCAGGGGTTGTGTTCGCAGCGGCTGATGGGCGAGCTGCAGTTGCGGCCGGTGTATCCGGGCGGGCAGGTGCAGGTGTAGCCGGCGGGACCCTCCTGACACGTGCCTCCGTTCTGACAGGGGTAGAGGGAGCACTCGTCCCCCGCGTGGTCGCAGTTCATCCCGGTGAAGCCGTCTGGACACTGACACAGGTACGAGTTGACCAGGTCCACACAGCGAGCACCTGAGGACAGAGACAGATTCATGATTGGTCCAACAGCTCAGACTGATGCGTGTGTGTGTGTGTGTGTGAGTGTGTGTGTGTGTGTGTTACCGTTGGAGCAGGGGCTGGAGGTGCAGTGGTCGATCTTCTTCTCACAGTTGAACCCAGCGTATCCCGTCGGGCACTGGCAGAAATAACCTCCTTCGGGGTTGTCGGCACAGCGGCCGCCGTTGGAGCAGGGCCCGTCCGCGCACGTCATGGCGCTCAGCTCGCAGTTGTTGCCATAGAAACCATGAGGGCAAGTGCAGGTATATGTGTTCTCCAGATCCTGCGTATGTGTGGAAACAGAACAGGCGTTGGCATGGCATCAGCTGCACATGATGGATGTGACGTGACGCAAACAGCTGCCCAAACAACATCTGGACACAGTGTTCTGCTTCACGGCGTCCTGCTAAAGAAGAGGAGCGAAACACGAAACACTTACGGTGCAGCTCCCTCCGTTGCGACAGGGGTTTCCAGCGCATTCGTTGACCTGGATCTCACAGCTGGCCCCGGTGAAGCCCGGCCGGCAGGAACAGGTGTAGCTGCCTGGCCAGTGTTGCTACAAGTGGCTCCATTCATGCAGGGCTTGTGGTGGGTGCAGTAGTTGAGATCTGGAAAGACACGGCGGCACATGTGGATTAGCCACAGCTCAACACATGGCAGGAGGACGACAGCAGCAGCAGCAGCAGCAGCAGCAGCCGTGACAGGATGTCTTTGTGTCCTCTGACAACACCCCCCCCTCCTTCCCTCCCTCTCTCTCTCTTCTTGCTGTTTATCTGGAAACAGCTGCTGCTCTGGAGTGTTGATGCTCTGACTGTGGCGTCTTGGTAACTCTCTCTCTCTCTTCCTCTCACATATACGTCTCCACTCGAGTTCTCTCTGAGACCAGCTGGATTTCAAAGACCGCGTCTCACAATGCACCAGGTTCTACAAAACACCTTAACCCAGATCTAGACCAGCTCCTCTCACCCCCACCTCCTTCTCACCTTGGTTGCAGAAGAGCCCCCCCCAGCCCTCCTGACAGTTGCACTGCCACGGCTGCTGGCAGGTCCCGTGGAGGCAGCCGGGTAGCGGATGCACTCGTCACAGTAGCGTCCTTTGAATCCCACTCTGCACCTGTTGTTGTTGTTGTTGTCCAATTAGAGAGAGAGAGAGAGAGAGCACCGGTCAGTCCTCGTGCGTCGAACTAATGAATTAGTGAACTGATGAACTAACAGTGAGGAGGTGGAGGAGGAAACTCACTTGCACTCTCCTGGTTTCTCACAGAAGCCGTGTTCGTCGTCGCAGCCGGGGAGACAGATCGCTGCAGAGAGGGGAAACATGTGGTCACTGAGACTGAGACACAACAGAGGCCTCAAGGAGTTCAACTTATTAAAGTAAAAAACAGGAGGAGAAGAAGAGGAGGAGGAGGAGGAGGAGGAAGAGGAGGACAAGGAGGAGGAGGACATTGGCTGTTACCTAAAACTCAATCACCATGGAAGAATTTTCTGCTTAACATAGTTTAGAGACAAAGGAGTTTGTGTGTGTGTGTGTGTGTGTGTGTGTGTGCTGCAGTGAACACACACACACACACACAGACCCCCATCAACCCACCCCACCACCCTCTTTTTTTTCTTCTTCGCTGCGGGTCAAAACTCTTTTATTCATTCTGTGCTCACACACACACACACACACACACACACACACTCCCCTTAATGTCTCGGATTGGGGCAGATAAGAGTGGACAGCTGGCGAGTGTGTTGCCAGTGCGCGACAGCTGCTCCATTGTCTCCTCTCTGCCGGCAGCTGCCCACTTCAAACAATACCTCCCCCGCCTCAGCCAATCAGCGGCCGGCCCACTCCCAGAGTAACGAATTGGAAGGTAGCATGTAAATTTATGGCACGCGTGAGATTATTCCCCAAAACTTTCCTTAGAATAAATCAAGTGGCCGTGTGTGTGTGTGTGTGTGTGTGTGTGTGTGTGTGTGAGAGAGAGAGAGAGGGGGGAAAGCAGGGGGAGGCGGGTGTGTGTGTGGTGTTTACGCGCAAGTTTCCTTCTAACGGCACTCACATCTGAATCTGAATATAAACCCACCACGCGCGCGCGCGCTAACTTCCCTACACACACTTCCTGCTCTCTCACTGCAATAAGAGTCAGACTGTGTTTAGTTTCTCTTGTTTGATCTCTTCTGTCATTATTGTTACCTATTACTTCCAAACACACACTGAGGCGCGCGCACGCGCCCGCGCGCTCCTGGGTCTCGTTACTTACGTTCAGTGCAGTACTGTCCCTTCCATCCCGCGTCGCACACGATCTCCCCGCGCTCTCCACAGGTGAAGTGGCCGAAGGCGTCGTCCCGGGCCGGCAGAACACCGAGCAGCCGTCCCCGTAGTAGTGCTCGTCGCACACGAACCGGTACGAGTACTTGAGCTCGGTCTTGCCCCCGGTGTGCAGGTCCTGGGACCACTCCTCCCCCACGGTCAGATGCCTCTGTGTGGTCATGGTGCTGATCACACGGTCCGGGTTCTCTGGAGGCGGACAGCGAGGGGTTAACGAGTGGAGAAGGTGTGTGTGGATGTGTGAAAACGTGAAAAGAGAGAGTGTGTGTGTGTGCGTGTGCGCGCGCGCGTCTCCTACCTGTGGAGAGGTCGTCTTTGGAGTCTGCGTGTAAGGCCTCGATGATCAGGGAGAAGGTCCCCTGGGAAGACAAATGGCTTCATGAGACAGGTGGCCAGCGGAGATGTGGCGATAACATCAAGCTGAGGCCCGAGGCGCGTGAGCCGCGGCCTCACTGAGCTCCACACACACACACACAAAGCTGAAACTTTACACCTGCACAACTGTCCGCGCGCTCTGCTCCTGCGGCGCTGCGCGTATTTACGCACGGGTTTACCAAAGAAAATGGCGCGATCTCTCTTTCTTTCTCTTTCTCTCTCTCTCTCTCTCTGCCATTCATTCTTACTGTCTGTGAGGTGGACGCGGGTGGGGGGGAGGTGGTGGTGGTGGGAACAGCAGCGGTACTCACCGGCCACGTGAAGCCGAAGTTAATCCTGATGGGGTTGGTGAATGAACTCTCCGGGATGACGTCGGGCACCTGGAAGG